>JAJEJO010005044.1:130372-142323 GCA_020662805.1 Glaucomys volans | reverse complement strand
GGGGATTAGAATCCAGGGCCTTGTGCTTGCAAAGCAAACACTCTACCAACCGAGCTATATCCCTAGCCCAGGGATTTCTTTATAAAAGCAGTTGTAGCTTTAATTCTGATAATTGTAGTGGGAAACATTATAGGAAAAAATCACATTTCTCCTGTACTGTTATAACACATCAGTAGAGAATGCCTCTATGACCTCTGGTCATCAAAATGTGTGGGGATTGCTCCTCACTAGCACCAGCTAGGTGTTCTTCAATTCAGTTCTGAACCTATCTGCCTGGAGAGAGCATAGACTACAGGTTGAGGGCTCAGTCCTATTTTACTGCGCTCCACTTCTGATGCATCTCAGGCACAGGTGATGGCCTATTATAAATTGGGGTTCACACAAACACCTCCTTGGGTTTGGTTAATTTGCTGGAGTGACTCATGGAGTCCAGGGAAACACTTCCTTCCTTTTACTAGTGAACACAGGATGAACAGATACATAGGGTGAATTTCAGGAGAGGGTGTGAAGCTTTCGTGCTCTCTCCAGGCCTCCCTTCTCCAGGAACTCCCATATGTTCACAGCTTCTGGAAGCTCTTAGAACCCAGTCGTTTTGGTTTTTTATGGAGGCTTCATTATGTGGGCTCAATTGATTAAGTCATTGCCATTGACAATTATCTTAACCTTCAGTCCCTTTTCCCTTCCCCACTGTTAGGGAGTAGGGCTAAAAAATCCCAACCCACTAATCATGCCTTAGTCTTTTTTTTTTTTTTTTTTTTGGCGGTGCTGGGGATTGAACCTACGGCCTTGTGCTTGTGAGGCAGGCACTCTGCCAACTGAGCTACATCCCCAGCCCCCATGCCTTAGTCTTAAATGTGACCAGCCCCAGCCCTGACAGCTACCTAGGAGCTGTCAGTCACTAGTCATCTCATTAACATACAAAAAACCACTTATTATTTTGTAAATTCTAAGGATTTTAGGAGTTATGTGCCAGGAAACAAGAACTAAGACCAAATCTATATTTCACAATATCACACATGGGTTATTTTCCAATTATGCAGACTCCTTACTGTTACTTGAATATGGTAGGGACACAGTTTTTTATGACTGTGGTTTTCAAAATACATTGGAGAAGGGCTGGAGATGTAGCTCAGTGGTAGAATGCTTATCTAGCATGTGTTTGCCTAGCATGTGTGAGGACCTAGGTTTGATCTTCAGCACAATAAATAAGTAAATAAATGCAGGAGGATATTGTAATTGTAGTGCTTCATTTACCTAATATTTATTTTGTGTTGCTTTCACCAATGGTGGTAGACTATAACATACACATGGAAAGGGGCGTAGGACATATATATGAGAAGATGAATAAAAACAAAGCAAACATCCATATAGTCATCACCCAGGGCCAGAAACAGAGCACCTCAAAGTGTTTTCTGGAGTCTTCTCCTTTTCACTACTTTTCTTTAATATTTTACCCCTTACCCCCTTACATATTCCAGAGAGTTCAGATTAGTTTTACTTATTTTAAAATGTCATATGAATATAGTAATGTTGTATTCTTTTCTCTTATTTCTTTCAATATTACCTGTAACATTTGTCCACATAGTTGCATGTATTCATAATTCATCATTTTATGCATCATAATAGCACTATAGAAATAAAATGCAATAAGCCAGGCCTGATGGTGCATGCCTATAATCCCAACAGCTCAGGAGACTGAGGCAGGAGAATCCCAAGTTCAAAGCCAGCCTCAACAACTTAGTGAGGTCCTGAGAAACTTAGACAAACCCTGTCTCAAAATTAAAAAAAAAAAAAAAAAAGGGCTGGAATATAGCTCAGTAGTTATGCACACCTGGGTTCAACCTCTGGTACCAAAAAAAAAAAAAAAAAGGAAAGAAAAAGTGGGGTGGGGGCATTACTCTTAATAATACATTTTACTTAATTCAGTGTATTTAAAATGTTTAAACAAGTGATTGACATTAAAAAGTTATTCAAGAGGGGCTGGGGTTATGGTTCAGTGGTAGAGCACTTGCCTAGCACATGTGAGGCACTGGGTTCCATCCTCTGCACCACATAAAAATAAATAAATAAAATAAAGGCATTGTGTCCATCTATAACTAACACCCCCCCCCCAAAAAAAAAAAAAAATCATGAGCCAGGCAGAGTGGCACATGCCTGTAATCCCAGTGACTTATGGGGCTGAGTCAGTAGGTTCAAGGCCAGTTTGGGCAACTTAACAAGATCTTGTCACAAATTAAAAAACAAAACAAAAACAGGGAAACAGGGTTAGGAATGCATTTCAGTGGTAGAGTACCCCTGGGTTCAATCCTTGGTAGCACACACGCACACATACACACACAGATTCATATGATGCTATACATTCTTTTTTTATATTATGTCTTTGAAACACTCTGTATTTTACACATCTAACAGCACTTCTCAGTTTGGGCTAGCATTATCCAAGTGCTTGATACACCTGTGAGGCTAGTGGATGCCCTGTTGAACAGCACAGCTCTGTAGGATTCCATCATATGGAAATACCTCAGTTACTCATTACACTGTAGGCGGACATTTGAGCTTTTTCCAGTTTGGATTTACTATGAGCACTGCTACTGTTAACTCACACTGTTTGTGAAAGTTTGATTAGTACAGTCACTTTGGAGAACAGTTCGACATTGTCTAGTGGAACTGAAGATGCACAAAGATGCATTTCTGGGTATATAACAGGAAAATAAGTGATTTTTGTACCAGAATACATATTCAAGAATGTTCAGAGCTGTACTGTTCACAATACCCCACACAGAAAGAACCCAAATGTCTGAGTAGAATGGATTGTGGAATTTTACTCTTGACATTTTCAAATACCAACTTATCAGTGGCCTCTCTAGTTTTGCCATTTCATTTTTGTTCTCATTCTCATATACTAAGATTTTTTCAAATAATTATGGTTAGCAGCAGCTAGTATTAATATGTCTTACTTGGGGGAGTGGAAGGTGGTCTGTGGAGATAGTTAAAACCAAAAGAGGCTGAGGTCAGTATAGAACTGAATTTTGCCTCCCAGGCTTATAGTTCTTGGATTCAATGTGGCCACACTTTAGTGTGTCTGTCACAAGCAGTCTATTTATGGTTAAGTTACTGGGATGTGTAGAGTATTTTGTATAAAGGAGATTCAAGATCCACTTAGGCATTACTCTGATGAACTCTCATTGCATAGTTGCTTTGATTTGCAGCCCTTGCCATAACTATAGATCATACAGAGATTTGCTCAATGTCTTACTCTCTTGACAGATTGAACTGTGGCGTGAGATTCCCTTGTTCAATTTTGTGAATCCATTGCTCCAGCACAGTGCCTTACACGAGTCAGCTTGACAACTCCAATAAACAGTTGTTAACTGAATGAAAGAATGAATGTGTTTTCTTTTTTGGTGGGGGAGGTACTAGGGATTGAACTCAGAGGCACTCGACCACTGAGCCACATCCCCAGCCCTATTTTGCATTTTATTTAGAGATAGGGTCTCACTGAGTTGCTTAGTGCCTCACTTTTGCTCAGGCTGGCTTTGAACTCACGATTTCCCTGCCTCAGGCTCCCAAGTTGCTGGGATTATAGGCAAGCGCCACTGCGCCCAGAATGTGTGTTTTCTTAATTAGGAGAATGAGGCTGCCAGGAATTGCACATGACCCACTAAGGCCGGTGTAGGTGTTGTGTTTGATTGCACCTGTCCTGTGCCACACAGGCAAAAAGGTTGATATCATTGTTCTAAAAGTGTCTGAGTCTCCATCCCACGGATCACAATTTAACTGATATGGTGTGTACCATCTGAGATTTTTTTTTCCCTTATAGTGCTGGGTATTGAACTCAGTGCTTTGAACTTGCTAGGCAAGTGCTCTTCCACTTAGTTACATCCACTGTCCCACTATATGAGAGTTTCTTATATTTCCCAGGTGATCCTAAGATAGAGCAAATTTTGAGATGCTTTGCTCTGTAGTATACAGAGTAGTCATTCTCCAGGTATGTTTCCAAGGCCAATAACATCTGGAAACTTGTTCTGCCTCAAAACTGCAGAATCAGCAACTCAGGCTGGAGTCAAGAATCTTTTAATGGGGCTGTAGTACAGTGCTTGCATAGCATGTGTGAGGCACTGGGTTCGATCCTCAGCACCACAGATAAATAAATAAATAAATATATATATATACACACACACACACACACATATGTATATAAAATAATATAAATATAAATACATATATATATGAATCTTAACAATCCCTTTCAGTTGATTCAGAAGCACAGATATCTTTACTGTTCAGTGGGAAGTACTAATAGTTTCATTTACCAATGGTTTGTTTAAATTATTCCAAATGCTTTGTACATTCTTTGTGCTTATCACTAAAAAGTACTAACATAAAGTTCTTTTCATGTGCATTTCAGCAAACCGAATCATTATGCACCAAGCAATGACATATATGGTGGAGAAATGCATGTTCGGCCAATGCTGTCTCAGCCTGCTTATTCTTTTTATCCAGAAGATGAAATTCTTCACTTCTACAAATGGACATCTCCTCCAGGAGTGATTCGTATTCTGTCTGTGCTCATTATTGTGATGTGCATTGCTATATTTGCCTGTGTTGCCTCCACTCTTGCCTGGGACAGAAGCTATGGAACTGGCTTACTAGGAGGCTACCCTTATGGAGGAAGTAGCTTCGGTGGCAGCTATAGCTATGGTTATGGCTACGGCTACGGCTATGGCTATGGAGGCTATACAGATCCAAGAGCGGCAAAGGGCTTCCTGTTGGCCATGGCTGCCTTTTGTTTCATTGCCTCGTTGGTGATATTTATTACTAGTGTTATAAAATCTGAAATATCCAGAACAAGAAGATATTACTTGACTGTAATAATAGTGAGTGCTATCCTAGGCATCTTGGTGTTTATTGCCACAATTGTCTATATAATGGGAGTCAACCCAACTGCCCAGGCTTCTGGATCTATCTACAGTTCACAAATATATGCCCTCTGCAACCAGTTTTATACAACTGCAGTTACTGGAGTCTATGTGGATCAGTATTTGTATCACTACTGTGTGGTGGATCCCCAGGAGGTATGAATAGTGTTTTCTTTGTCTCTACCCACTTGGGTCAGAGGCCTTCAACTTGGAATATGTAATAGAATCACTCTGGGAACATTTTAAAAATATTGATTTTGATCAGGTGGTCGTGCATGCCTGTAATCCCAGCAACTTGGGAGGGAGGCTAAGGCAGAAGGATTGCAAGTTGGAGGCCAGCCTTAGTAACTTAGTGAGACCCTCAACAATTTAGCAAGACCTTGTCTCAAAATGAAAAGGACTGGGGATGTAACTCAGTAGTCAAGCCTGGGGATTGAACTCAGGGGTGCTTGACCACTTAGCTACATGACCCGTGTTTAATCCCTGGTAAAACCCCTAAAAGAAATTGATGCCAAGTCCTCTCTTCTAATTATATTAGAATGTGGTGGAAAGACTGGGTGTCATTATTAATATACAATTAAGATACTGTATAATTCCACCCATTTGAAGAACAGTTCACTGGTTTGTAGTCTATTCAGAGGATTGTGCAACTATCACCAGTCAATTTTAGAATAATTTCACTATTTCAAAAAGAGTCCCTGGTACCCACTAGCAGTTACTTTTCATGTTCCTAACCCTCCTGGCCAACCACAAATTCTACCTTTATAGATTTGTCTATTTTCTGTGTGTTTTATACATTCTCACAATATGTGGTCTTTTGTGATTGGCTTCTTTCACTTAGCATAAAGTCTTCAAGGTTTGCTGGTGTTTTTAGCATGTACAAGTCTTTCATTACCTTTTATTGTATTCCAATGTATGTATGTGCCACATTCTATTTATCCATCCATTGATAATCAATCGTTGGGGCTCTTTTCTCACTAGCTGTTACAAATAATGTTGTGAATGTTGGTGTTCAAGTTTTGATGTAATCTGTGTTTGAGTATCTCTTGAGTTGGATGTAAACCTACGGGTAGAACTAGTAAGTCACATGGTGATTCTGTTTAACCTTTTGAAGAACTACCAGTTTTTTCCAAAGAGGTTGCACCATTTTACATTCACACCAGAAAGGTGTAGGGGTTAGGATTCTCCATTTCCTCACCAGCACTTGTTATTGTCAGTCTGTCTGATTCTAGACCATGCTACTGGGTGTTAGATGGTAAGTCCTTGAGGTTTTCATTTGCATTTCCTTGAAAGCTAACGTTGTTGAGTATTTTTTCATGTGCTTACTGGCCATTTCTTTATCATCTTTGGAGAAATGGCTATTCAGAATCTTAACTCTTTTTTTTTTTTTTTTTTCTTTTGGAGGTGTTTGGGATTGAACCCAGGGCCTTGTGCTTGCGAGGCAAGTGCTCTACCAACTGAGCTATATCCCCAGCCCTCTTAACTCATTTTTAAATTAGACTTTTCTTTTTTTTGGTAGTACTGGGAATCAAACCTGGGCCTTGCATGTGCTAGAAAAGCACTTTGCCACTGATCTACATCCCCAGTCCAAATTGGAGTTTTAAAAATTCTTATATATCTGAATATCTCTTATATCCACATTTAAATATGATCTCATTTTGTCATTCTTTTTCCATTTTCTTTATGTTGTCTTTGCATAAAAGTTTTTAGTTTTGTTTTGTGGTAGTGGAGACTAAACCCAGGGCCTTATGCATGGTAGGCAAGCGATCAACAATAGGGCTACATTCTCAGCCCAAATTTTCAGTTTTGATGAGGTATAATTTATTCAGTTTTTCTTCTGTTGCTTGTGCTTTTGATGGCATATCTGAGAATGTTTGCCTGATTCAAGGTCATAAAGATTTCTGTGTTTTAAGAGTTGTATAGTTAGCTCTTAAAATTAGGGCTTTGGTCCATTTTGAGTTAATTTTGGGAGCGTGATATAACGAAGGGGTTCAAAATTCTTTGCATGTGAATATCCAGTTTTCATAGTTATTTATTTATTTATTTGGCACTGGGGATTGAACTCAGGGACACTCGGCCACTGAGCCACATCCCCAGCCCTATTTTGTATTTTATTTAGAGACAGGGTCTCACTGAGTTGCTTTAGGGCCTTGCTAAGTTGCTGAGGCTGGCTTTGAACTCGTGATCCTCCTGCCTCAGCCTCCCAAATGCTGGGATTACAGGTGTGCGCTACTGTTCCCGGCTCATAGTATTTATTGAAAGTACTGTTTTTTTCATTAATTTTCTTCATGAATTGTCAAAAAAATGAGTTTATCCTATGGTCTGGGGATGTAGCTCAGTGATAGACTGTTTGCAAAGCATGCACAAAGCTCTTACTTCCATCCCCAGCACCAACAAACAAACGAACATCCCTTGTAGATGGGAACGTTTATTTCTGGAGTCTCAGTTGATTCCGTTCATCTGTATTTCTATTCTTATGCCTGTACCACACTGTCTTGATTATCATTAACTTTGTAGTAAGTTTTGGAATCATGAAGTGGTAGTTCTCAAACTTTATTTTTTAAGATTGTTTTGGCTAGATTTAGGACCAGTCTCTATCAATTCTGCCAAAAAAAAAAAAAAAAAAAAAAGCCTGCCAGGATTTTTTTTTTTTGGTACGGGGGATTGAACTCAGGGTCACTTGACCACTGAGCTATATCCCCAGCCCTATTTTGTTTTTTATTTAGAGACAGGGTTTCTTACTGATCTTACTTAGCATTTGCTTTTGCTGAGGCCGGCTTTGAACTCAAAATTCTCCTGCTTCAGCCTCCTGAGCCACTGGGATTACAGGTGTGTGCCACTATGCCTGGCTCCTGTTAGGATTTTGGAGAGTTATGTTTGTAGATTGATTATTGGGCATTTTGTCATCTTTACAATTGTAAGTCTTCCAATCCATGAACATAGGGTGTCTCTCCATTTATGTAAATTCCCTTCAGTTGTTTTTTTTTTTTAAAGTATTATATAGTTTTTGGAGTCTGTAGATCAAAAGTACAGGTGGGGTTGAGAACCCTGCATTCAGTAACAAGAAGTCACCCTAATTACATTAGCACCTGAAATGTTTCTAAGCAACTCATCTTTTTTTTCTGTTTTCTTTCTTTTCTTTTCTTTCTTTCTCTCTCTCTCTCTCTCTCTCTCTCTCTCTCTCTCTCCTTCCTTCCTTCCTTCTTTCTTTTCTTTTCTTTTCTTTTCTTTTCTTTTCTTTTCTTTTCTTTTTTCTTTTCTTTTCTTCTTACACTGACTTAGGAATTCCCATTCTTTTACCTGAATGAGTCATTCTTTGGGGGTTAGACTTTTTCCAGTAACTATCTTTATTTTGAAGACTGAATGTCTTTGTAGGCATGACTGGGTATTTACAGTTACTTCTGAGATTACATTTTCTAAGCCCTTTAGAAGTATACTTTACTTCTAATTCAATTTGCTGGTCATCCTCATCTATTAAAACACATTCCCTGCTTGGATAAGCTTTAGAACTAGTTCTCTATAGCTCTGAACTGGGGTGAGGAGAAAACCTAGCTTTAAGCCATTTTGTCCCATTGTCCCAGATGTGAAAGACCTATAGAAAGTTAAATATAGTATAATTAATCCCATTAATTAATATTAAACATAAGAACTATAACAGAATAATGTTAATATAAAATGTAATTAATGTTAATCTGATTAATGTGATAAGCATTATGATTATGATTTCCAACCTATTTTAATGCACCTGTGCCAATTTTGTTGCCATTGTCAAAGAATTGAAAGCTTGGTACTTAATGGGTTAAGCATATTCTGAGGATTTTATCAAGTAGTACATGTACATGCTTTGCTAGCCCTAGCCTAGTGGGTGTGGGTTAGGTTTGTTTCAGCATTATATCAATCAAACCCTAGATATTTAGTAGGTCCTAAGTTAGATAAGGGTTTTAACTTGTAGAGGGTAGACTGTAATTAAGTAAGCAATCAAAATTAATTTTCCAATGTCTTCAAATCCCTTTTTAGGCTATTGCCATTGTGCTGGGATTCATGATTATTGTGGCTTTTGCTTTAATAATTTTCTTTGCTGTGAAAACTCGAAGAAAGATGGACCAGTATGGCAAGTCCAATATTTTGTGGGACAAAGAACACATTTATGAGGAGCAGCCACCTAATGTTGAAGAATGGGTAAGTGTAAAGAAAAAAAAAAAAAAGCTTTGAATCTTTTATTAACCCCCCAGGTTTCTGTCTCTAAATTTTAGGTATTTGGTTAAACCGTGTGCTTAGGATTGTTGTCTGTGTATATTGCAAAAATTGTTGCTTTGATTTTTACTCAGAACTGTGAGAGGATGCGATAAATGGAAACTGTTTTACTAGAGGGTAAAAATCAGGTTTCCATTTTCAAGGTGCAGATCTAGTATCTGAAAAGAAGTGATTTCTAAAGAAATCATGTAGAAAGAGGTTAACCTTTGCAAAAGAAAAATAATGACTCCCTCCTACCCCCTTTTTCTTTCTCTCCTTATCATTTTGGAAGAAACAGTATCACGCAGGGTTCTGTCTTGGGTCAAGATTGGCAAGATTGTCTTGGGTCAAGATTGGGACTGATAGCAGTTGGCTAGTACCACACCCCGAGTGGAACCCAGGGCCTCACACATGCTAGGCCAGTGCTTTACTACTGAGCTATATCCCCAGTCCAGTTGGGAGCCTTTTTTTTTTTTTTTAATTTTTTTTTAGTTTTAGATGGACACAATAGCTTTATTTTATTTTATTCATTTTATGTGGTGCTGAGGATCGAACCCAGTGCCTCACATGTGGGAGGCAAGCACTCTACCACTGAGCCACCATCCCAGCCCCAGTTGGGAGCCTTTTAAACTTTATACATGAATAGCAGCATGACAAACCACAGTGACTAATTGTGTATTGATAGTTACCTATGAAATGCTTAAGTTCTACAAGGAGAGATTAAAGGCTTGTTTTTTGTTTAGGTTTGTTTGGCAGACTGAATATTGAACCCAGGGCCTTGAGCGTGCTAGGCAATTGAACTACCACTGAGCTATACTGCCAGCCAGCCCTTTTTTTTTTTTCCAGTTTTACTGGTGAATTCTACCATCTATTTAAATATGAATTAACACAGTTCTTTATAAACTCTTCCGAAATGGAGAAGAGAAGGTAACACTTCACACTTCATTCTATGAATCCAGTGTTACCCAGATACCACATCCAGACCAAGACAGTACAAGAAATGACACACCAGTTTAGTCCTAATAGATACAGATGGCAAATATACTCGACAAAATTTTCGCAAATTAAGGACTGCCAGCCCTATTTTAAAATTTTATTTTGAGGCGGGGACTAGTTAAGTTGCCCAGGCTGTCCTGGAACTTGCCTTTTTCCAGCGTAGGTGGGATTTCAGGCCTGCCCTACTGGTGTTCCGGTTTTAGTATATAATATTAATCTTTTTCTTTCTTTTTGGGAGTGGGTACTGGGGATTGAACTCAGGGGCACTCGACCACTGAGCCACTCATCCCCAGCTCTGTTTCGTATTTTATTTAGAGACAGGGTCACACTGAGTTGCTTAGGGCCTCACTTTTACTGAGGCTGGTTTTGAACTGGTGATCCTCCTGTCTCATTCTCCTGAGCCGCAAGGATTATAGGCGTGTGCCACTGTGCCGCAATACTGTTAATCTTACCAGTTTCCTATATGGTGTGATTTGCTGAAATCCCAGAAAGTCCCTTGGTCCAAAAGTATCTCCCAAATGAGTGTAACTGAACTATTTGGTTAGAAACAGATGAAATTTCTAGTTTGCTAAGGAGCAAAAATGAAGGTGCCCTAGGAAAGCCAGAATGAGTGTGGCATGTGTTTGCCACCTAGATGATGGCTACTGTGTCGAAGCCTCCTCTTCAATGCCCCTTTAAGAGTGAAGATGTGAGGGCGAGTTTTCTTGCCACCTTTTGCTCCAGGCAAGGCCATCTGTGGATGGAATAGGACAGTCTGCTGTGAACTATGAAGTAAGTGTTTCACTCAGAGTTTCTGGGTGTGTCTGTTTTCACTGGCTGTTGGATTTGTTTACTTAAGGTTTCGAGAGAGACTAAAAAAAAAAAAAAAAAAACCCGACTCAAGGTAGACCAGTGCCAGTAATATTTGAGTCCCAGTGAACTTTGGCCTCTCACCTGATCTTACTGTCATGAAGGTTTAATCAGTTCTAGCTGCTTTTAATAATGTGGTAAAGATAGCTGTAGTAACTGATAGAGGCGATGATGATGGCAAGCTGAAGAAAATGACTCTTTACAAAGGCATTATTTTTGAGCTGGGAGTGGTGGAGCACACCTGCAATCTCATGACTCAGGAGGCTGAGGCAGGGGGATTGCCAGTTTGAGACCAGCATGCAGCATTTTAGAGAGACCTGGTCTTGTGGGGTGCAGAAGGACCCAGCTCAGTGGTAGAGCACCTCTGGGTTAATTCCCAGTACCACACAAGAAAGAGAGAGAGAGGAAAGAGGGAGAAAGGAAGGATAGAAGGAAAGAAAGAAGGAAGAAAGGAAGGAAATTATTTTCAAGGAGATAGTATTATTTTAAAATTTAATGAAATTAATTATTTTTTGATGTGTTGCTGAGGATTGAATCTAGTGCCTCACACGTGTTAGGCAAGCGCTCTACTCCAGCTCAAAACAACATTTAACTTGATTTAAACATTGTACAATGTGTACTTGTAGTGAAATATCACATATACTACCCAATAAATATGTATGATTTTTTTAATGTATCTGTTAAAATTTAATTTTTATTTATTTATTTAAAAATCTTTTTTTTTTTTTTTAACCTTTATTTGTTTAGTTTTATGTGGTGCTGAGAATTGAACCCAGTGCCTCACACGTGCTGGGCAAGTGCTCTACCCCTGAGCCACAACCCCAGCTCCAAAATTTAATCTTTTTTTTTTTTGGAACCAGGGATTGAACTCAGGGACACTCGGCCACTGAGCCACATCCCCAGCCCTATTTTGTATTTTATTTAGAGACAGGGTCTCACTGAGTTGCTTAGGGC
>JAJEJO010005044.1:105879-129221 GCA_020662805.1 Glaucomys volans | reverse complement strand
GGGAGGCTGAGTCAGGAGGCTCGCAAGTTCAAAGCCAGCCTCAGCAACTTAGCGAGGCCCTAAGCAACTCAGTGAGACCCTGTCTCTAAATAAAAAATACAAAATAGGGCTGGGGATGTGGCTCAGTGGCCGAGTGCCCCTGAGTTCGATCCCAGGTTCCAAAAAAAAAAAATAATAAAAAAAAAATAAAAAAAATAAAAAGGGCTGGGGATGGGGCTTAGGGGTTAAGGAACCTGGGGGTTAAACCCCCTACCAAAAAAAAAAAAAAAAAAAAAAAAAAAATCTAGAATTAACTACTTGTGCTGTGTGTGAGTAAAACTTGGGTTCTATGCATGTGTGAGGTCCTGGGTTCAGTCCCTAGAACCTCCCTTCCCCACAACCCCAACAAATTTGTGCAGTGCTAAGGCAAGAGACTCTCCACATAATTAATAATGGTTGTTGGGGGAGAAGAAAGACTTAATAGAGAGCTGGGCACAGTGGTGCACACCTGTAATCCCAATGACTTGGGAGACCGAGGCAGAGAATTGCAAGTTCTAGGCCAGCTCTGGCAATTTAGCAAGACTCTGTCTCAAAATAAAAAGGGTTTAACTCAGTGGTAAAGTTCATTCCCTAATACTGAAAAGAATATCTAAAGTAGCAAATAGCTGCTCAGTGTTTGTTTACAGTCTCCTTACAAGTTGGGATTGGTCTAGAAATGTATTACCATGTTAAATATTGCCTTTCTTCCTGAGCTTTTAATGGCTTTAAGACTACCTCTTCCTCCCTAGCAAAGGCATGACAAAAGCTGAGCTTTTAGAGTTTTAAACAGGTTTAGCCCTATTTTAATATCTGTGAGAAAACTTGCAATTTCCTTATTTCCTGTCCCTGTGTGCACAACACAATGGTTTCTCTGCAGGGATTTTTAGTTGCTTTCCCCCACTCCCCTTTTTGGATATCTTGTTTTTTGTAAAATAAACAGGCCATGTTTGCCCACTGTTGACCTGCCCTTTACAGGCACTCACAAATGTCTACCAGTGCAGTTGTCTTTTAAGTCTTCTAAGGTTCTTGTAATATCACCAATCTTTATTTTTTGTTATATTGCAGGTCTTTATTTTTTGATATGCCCTTAAATCCCAGATCTATTTATGTTCCTCTGATTTAAAAAAATGTCTTTTAGGGCCTGGGGGTGTAGTTGTAGGGCTCTGGTCTAGCATGTGTGAAGCCCTGGGTTCAATCCCGAATTCCATCAAAAACAAAAAAATAAAATAAATTTTTTTTAATGGGCTTTCAATGGCTTTAAGATCTCATCTCCATCCCTAGCAAAGGCATGACAAAAGCTGAACTTTTAGAGTTTTAAACAGGTTTGGCTCTATTGTAATATCTGTGAGAAAACTTGCAATTTCCTTATTTCCTAACACAATGATTTCTCTGCAGGGATTTTAACTTTTTTATCTTTTAAATATAATTGTAAGTATAGAGTTTTGTTTTATTTTTGTTTTGGTGCTGGGGATTGAACCCAGGGCTTCATACATGCGAGGCAAGCACTCTACCACTGAGCCCCTAAAATACACAAAATAAAATAAGAAATAAGGGGCTGGGGATGTAACTTACTGGTAGAGTGCTTGCCTGGCATGTGTGATTCAGTCCCCAGTGTGGACCCTCAACCTCCCCTCCCTGTCAAAAAAAAAAAGAGAAAGAAAATACACCAAAATGGTAACTAGAAGGAATAGAATTTTCTTTATGCTCTACTATATGATCAAAATTCTCTGTACTTGGATTGGGGATGTGAACTTTATGTCCATGCACCTTTGCTAGTCGCATTCTATTGTAGACATATATTTGGCCAACCCATATTGTTGCTTAGGTAGGTTTTTCAATTTTCAACTATTTTGAATAATGACTTTTGCTTGTGGTAGTATGTAAGAAGTTGTTAGTATAAAAGTAATATTAATTTATTATTACATAATGCACATAATACAAGAAAAAATGTGGGAGAAAATGGAAAGTGTTCTCCCTGTTCTTTCATTTTCTCCTAGGGCCTCTCTTAACAGATAGGTTTGTATCCTTCTAGATTGTTCTTTTCTTATACAATTATTGACTTTAATTATTGACATTCTGAGACCTTGTTCTTCCCAGTTAAGTCATTCTGAAAGTAGGTACTAATTGATCTTCCCCCCTACCTCCAACTGTATGCATGTGTGTAATCACAGACACAAATTTAATATAGTAGAGCAGAGATGGCCTAGACTGGAGCCAAACTGCCTGGGTTATGATCTACTTTGGCAGTTACTTTTATAAGACCTGACATGGTCTTTCATGTCTCTGCCTCAGCTTCCTCATCTCTAAAATGTGTTGTTGGAGGTAGCTGGGGTCGCCCTGGTGTCGCCATTGTCTGATCCTCTATTTTGTAACATTCCATAACAGTTTATCCAGTGTCCTATTGATGAACTTTGGGATTACTAAGAACTGCATTGCCAGGCTGGGGATTTAGCTCAGTGGCAGGGTGCTTGCCTAGCATGTGGGAGACCCTGGGTTCAATCCCCAACATTTCTAAGTAATTAAATAAATACACATAGCATTACTGTGAACTTTTTTCTTTGTTTTGGTACTGGGGATTGAATCTAGTGGATTTAACTACTGAGCCACATCCTCAGCCCTTTTTACATTTTTTTATTTGAGACAGTGTTTTGCTAAGTTGCTTAGGGCCTTGCTAAATTGCTGAGGCTGGCTTTGAATTTGTGATTCTCTTGCCTCCTGAGTTGCTATTGTCTGTTTTTTTTTTTTTTTTGAAGTTGTGTAATGGACAGCATTCCCCTTTATTTGTTTATTTTTATGCAGTGCCAAGGATCGAATCCAGTGCCTCACACATGTTAGGCAAGTACTCTGCCACTGAACTACAGCCCCAGCTCCCACCATCGTCTTACTTGTAGCATGGAGTTGCTTAGAACAGCAGAACCCTAAGGTGGGCACAGTGGGCCCCCTGTAGTCCATGCTACTCCAGAACTTGGGGCAGGAAGATCTTTTAAGTGCAGGAGTTGGAGGCCAGCCTGGGCAATACAGCAAGACTCTGTTTAAAAAAAAAAAAAAAAAGTAGAAATCCTTTATACTGAGTGAACTTCCTTACAGCTGCTTTGGTTGTTTTGCTACCAGGCCAGAAAATCAAGCTCTGCCTGGTTTGTGCATCATGTAGGCAAAGAATAGCCTTCATTTGTAGCTTTTAGTTTTTAAATAGCCTAATGGGATTGTAAATGCTCCCCTTTTTTCCATTCTTGGTGGATAATGTCTTTTTCCCCCTTTTTAAAAAAATTTTTTTTGTTTTAGTTTTAGGTGGACACAATACCTGTGTTTTATTTTGTGTGGTGCTGAGGATGGAACCCAGGGCCTCACACATGCTAGGCAAGTGCTCTACCACTGAGTCAGGACTCCAGCCCAAAACTGTTTTTTTTTTTTGCTGCTGCTGTTTCTTTTGTTTGTTTGTTTGTTTTTTGCAGTGCTGGCGATTGAACCCAGGGCCTGTGCTTGTGAGGTAGGCACTCTACCAACTGAGCTATATCCCCAGATCTTTTTTACTTCTAATGGAAGTGGTGTAGTTGGGGAGTTGGAACCCTAGAGTTCCAAGTTCTAGCTTCACTGCTTTTATTATTTAAGCAAATGAATTCTGATTTTTTTTTTTTTTTGTAGTGTTAGGGATTAAACCCAGGGCCTCACACGTGCTAGGCAAGTGCTCTACTACTGAGCTACACCCCCAGCTCATTTGTGATATTTTTAACCAAAACATATGTCAAGGAAGTTTGTTTTGGAAAGGGTGCCTAATGTTTTACCTGTCAAAAGTAAGATCATCCAAGCTGATCACGTAAAGCCAAAAGAAGCCTTTATTTTAGCTGGCCAGTGATGAACTCCTTTACCCCTAAAAGCTGTGTGCCAGGGAATCGTGTGTTAGTTCTTTTGTTGCCAGCATTTATAGGGCCTGGGAAGGGATTGGGGTGGGCTCTAGGGAGGGGATTTGGGATTGGGGTGGGCTATAGGGAGGGGATTTGGGTGGGGCTGACTCACTCTCTCCTGAGGGCACTTGAGAATCTTTTTGGGGTGTATATCACCTAATATAAGAGCAGTGGCACTTATGCCAGTACTTATTGCAAACTGATTAAACTCTATGGATCTCAGTTCCCTTATCTGTAAAATCAACCAGTGTTATTCTTTCTGCCTCTCAAGACTAATGTGAGATGAGTCTGAGAAAATGGATATGAACAGTAAAATGATCCTGGTCTGTTTGACAGGGATATTGAAAGGAAAATAGCTGACTTTACAAAATGTATTTTGATGTTGCTTAAATGGACATTCTTGCTGGGCACAGTGGCACATTCCTCTAATCCCAGTGGCTCAGGAGGCTGAGGCAAGAGAATGTAAGATCAAAGCCATCCTCAGCAACTTAGCAAGGCCCTCAGCATCTCTAAATAAAATATTAAAAAGGGCTGGGGATGTTACTCAGTGGTTAAGCACCTCTGGGTTCAATCCCTGGTGTCAGAAATAAATAAATAAACAAATAAACAAACAAACAAACGGATGGACATTCTTCTAGTTACAGGGAGCAGAAACATAACTTGAATAATAGGTGAAAAAGAGGAATTTATGTGCAAGATTTTGAAATCCTAGAAAGAGTTGAAACAACTTAGCCTCAGAGGGCAGGGATGGTGACTATTTCAGGAACAACTAGAATCAAGGACTTCAAGGTCCTTGGGATTTGGTTTCTCACCTTGACTTTTTTCTGCCTGGGTAGACTTCATTTTCTCTCAGGGAATACAGGCAGGAAGCAACCACTTAGCACTCTGGAGTTTTCATATTGGTGCTTCATCTGACACTGGCCTAGGAAGGGACCTGAGTCATGTGGGTCAGAGTCTTGTAGGTCAGGTGACCATCCTCACACTAACCCACTATGGCCATGGGCAGGGTCCCTCTCACATAGCGTGGCACATGGTCTTCCCAAAGTTAACTGTGGAATGAGGAAATGACTTCTAGAAAAAGGTATTCTGTAGACCTCATCTACTATTAATTAGCTGCAGGTGTCCCCTTGTTTTTGATAATCTGGTCATCTGACCAGGTTTAAATTCAAAGTGCAGTTTGAATAATTTAAAATGAGTTTCTGAGCCAGGCACAGTGGCACATGCCTGTAATCCCAGTGACTCTGGAGGCTGAGGCAGGAGGATCACAAGTTCAGAGGCAGACTCAGTAATGTAGTGAGACCCTAAGCAATTTAGTGAGGCCCTGTCTCAAAAAAAAAAAAAGAAAAAGAAAAAGAGTTTCTGAGCAGTTCCAAATGTGTGTGCTGTTGGGCTGGGATTGTGCCTCCGTGGTAGAGTGCGCACCTGGCATGTGGAGGCACTGGGTTCGATTCTCAGCACCACATAAAAATGAATAAATGAAATAAAAGATTTTCTGTCCATCTACAACTAAAAAATATTTTTTAAAAAAATGTGTGTGCTGGCTTCTGCTGGGGTGCCATGTTGCTCAAATCCCTTTCTGCCTGCTTGAGCTGGGCTTCTTACAAGAGCAAGGGACTGTAGTCTAAGCAGTTGAGAATGCCAGATGTGGGACTGTTCAGCTATGGGTACCAGAACTGAGTGGGAGGGACTAGCCCCTCTGAGTCCATGAAGATGAGTAATTCATATTAACCATTCTGTTAAAATTCCTTTACCATATCTGCATTTTAGAGCTTAAATATATAGAAATAGGAGCCTGGCTTTGGAGGATCTTACACCTCTAAAGTCAATATTAAGGATTGATTATAAAACTTAATGTGCTTGAGATTAGTTTTTATGAATAGCTACATGACTGAAGTCATAATTGAAAGTTAAGAGCTTCAGTTTTAGGTGTGTCTAATTTAGTTTCAGTAGAGTAAAAGAAAGGATCTGAGAGTGACTTTGGGGTAAGGTCATCTGATTTGCCTCTCTGAACTCACATGAAGGAAGCTGGTGATCTGAGTAGACTCACTTCAGTAGTAAGAAAACAGCTTGCCAGTGGTGAGAGATGGGTTTAGCCTCTGTTTCCTCACTACTCTTTCCAGTGTAGGACGTCATACTGACTTGGGTTTGAGCTTCACAACTTAATTTTTTTATTTTTATTTTTTTATGGTGCTGGGGACTGAACCCAGGGCCTTGTACTTGTGAGGCAAGCACTCTACCAACTGAGTTATATCCCCAGCCCACAACTTAATATTTTTGGCAGCAAAGCTAAAAATAAAACAAAAATCACTATTGTAAGTACAAAAGGACAGGAAGCAGACATCGACGGATTCAGAGAACCTTTATTTTTGCAGACTTGGGCGCCATTTGGGTCCACTTTTTGGATGGGAAAATGGCCATCAGTTACAGAGGGAACTTTCATTTTATAGGGTACAATGAGGATGATGTAATCATTGGAAACCGTGCAGATGCAGTTTTGACCATCAGGGGCTAGTTTCAGAAAGTCAGAGATACTTCTCAGCTCCAGCCCAAGCTCGTTCTCCTTCAACAGAACTCTAAATGGCTAAACCAGGCCCCGAGAGATGAGTTCTCAAATCTTGCACTAATTTCAGGACTAATTTCACATGGGGGAAGGTCGAGGTTTAGGCCTGGAGTTCTGTATCTGCCCCTTTCTGTTAGGGTCCATTTTTATCAGGAATGCACTGGGAGAGGTTTAATGTTTGACCAGTTTCCCCTCCCACCTCCTGAGCCACACCGTCCCTCCATTTTTCTTGGGGATCTGTCTTGTAGGAATATTATTTTCCATAACCCTCAACTATGTGTATGGATGGGATAGTTGTGCAGCTTGGACCTTGTCATTTTTGGTCAGCCTAGGTAGGATAGCTTTTGGTTTCTTTGACTTCTAATGAAGGTTTTACTTTACCCCAAGGCAGTTTTGGCTGTTCATTTAATAGAGTACTTTCCTGTAAATGGGAAAAATAAAAGTTCATCCACAGGTATGCTGATGCTATAGCAATTAAAGGCCTTAGAACAGGGCCAGCACAATATATATTCACACTCAATAAATTTTAGCCAGAATAATAATTGTTGGTATTAGCAGTGATGAACTTGAATAAGTGAGTTTGGGTAAAAGTATCCAAAATGTAACTACGTACATTTAACATTGGTTGGAGTTTAACTTACTCTTCTTACCCAGGTGGTTACAAGCTTTCAATAAGAGTAAGTGTTTTCCTTAAAGGTGTAGGCAGGTTGTGCATGTTCTCTCCCCTGCACGCAGATGTGCACAGGGAGAGACATGTTCATGGTTCATGCTATAGCACAGTTTGGGTAATTAGCATCAGACATCTCATGAAACTTGAATAGATGTTTTTCAACCTGTACAGTCATTCTTTAACACATAGGCAGTCCTGTGGGCTGCACACTATTGGTACAGTAGGCTCTCACCCTGGGAAAGAGTACATTGTTGTCTGTGGCCTCCAGTAAACAAAATGGACCAGAGTGGAAGCCTCCTCTCCACTTTCAAAACCACCCAGGTAGATTACAGTAGGCCCTGACTGTTCTAGCAGCACTGTGAATGGAGAGAGATGGGGGCCTGGTGGGGTGGGGAGGGGTGGGAGACAGTCCAGGGCTTCCTGAGAGCCATTTAGAGTTCTGTTGAAGGAGAACGAGCTTGGGCTGGAGCTGAGAAGTATCTCTGACTTTCTGAAAGCAGGAATTTCCAGATTTCCAGCACCAAGAGTTAGCATTTATAAACTCAACTATGCGTATTGGTATCATAATCTAAACAGACCAGTTGTCTGCAAGATGGACAGTTGTCTGCAAGCCGGGCAGTATCTTTATCAGTGGCTCTGAACCTTTGCCAGCATCAGAATCCCCTGGAAGACTTGTTACAGCAGCTTGATAGGGATTCTCTGATTTGTTGGGCCCGGGTGGGGCCTGAGTAGGTGATGTTGCTGTTGCTGGTCTAGGGAGCATACTCTTTAGAAACACTGTTCCTGGAGTCCAGCTGCTGCTCTTGCGTTACATGAGTTATTGTATGCATGAGACCTTCTTACATCATGATACACTTTGTATAGCAAACTGGAGTAAACTAAAGGGGGTTTGGAACTGTAGGTAATGTCTGCTTGGACTCTAATGACTAAGTGTTTCATGCTTTTCTGTATACCTGTTGAGGTGTGGCGTGAGGTACATGTGTATTAAACTAGAGTACATTCTTCTCCAGGATTTCCATGTCGGTTGCAGGGGGTCTTGGATGAGATAATTTGCTCAGTGAGTATAAAGTTTCTCCACCTCACCCATCTCCCAAGCTCTAAAACCCTATCAGCTCTTCAGAATTCATTGTGGCTTGCGTATGTTACTATGCAATATGGCCAGTGTGCAGTTGGGGGCAGCATGCTTCAACGTCCTTACCCCCATCCGAGCAAACTAATTTAATCAGGCCTGCTCAAACATGGTCCATGATCTTTTCATTTGTGGTGCTAGTACATTGGGGCGCATTTACTTTCTACTGACCAAAGGTAGAAAAAGAAACTAAAAGAACTTTCCCTTTGCAATTTTGAGGCTTTTGTTGGGGGTGAGCATCTGCAGGTGTAAAACTCCAGAAAACAGGAAAAACAAGTTGAACCACTTGCTGTTGAGAACTTGTAGTACAAGGGCCTGGAGCTGATGAAAGTGGAATGGGCAGGTTGTAAAACTGGAGATGATGCTTTCAGATTAACCTGTTCTGTCTGCCCAAGGTATTTCTCCAGTTAGCAGGCAGGAAGGTCCTTCTGTTCACCTCCTGAGGGTAATCTTCCTGTACCCTGAACCCAACAAAAGCACCTGGTGACAAGCATCTATCTATTTATAGCAACTGTTTGTGGACAGCTGCTTTTACATAATTAGATAAATAGGGGTTTCTCAGGGTGTGGCAAGGAATTTAAAGCAAAGACAATTCTCTTTGTTACAGAAAGTAAGATATGCACTCACAGTGGATTCCTCATGCCATGTTTTAATTCTGAAGTGGAAGTTCATTAGGCCAGAAAAGGCTGGGCTTTGGAGTTGGGTAGACCAGGGTTAAAATTCCCCTCCACCACATCACCTTCTCTTTAACCTTCAAGTTCATTTACCCTTAGTGGCTCAATTTCCCATCAGAAAATACTGATAATCCTATCTCACTGGGCAGTCGTGATGAATATTTAAGGTTAGGCTTTGCCTGGCACAGGGTAGATACTCAAGAGGAACTTTCCTTCTTAGAAGTAAATGACTTGGGGGCTGGGGTTAGGGCTCAGTGGTAGAGCACTCACCTAGCATGTGTGAGGCGCTGGGTTCAATCCTCAGCACCATATACAAATAAATAAAATAGGGGTATTGTGTCCACCTGCAACTAAAAAAAGTACTAAAAAAAAAAGTGGAAGACTCGTCACATTACCAGATCAGTTGGGTGCAACTCTTGCCTATTTATTTTGGTACCAGTGATTTAACCCAGAGGTGCTAAACCACTAAACTACATCCCCACCCCTTTTTATTTTTTATTTTGAGACAGAGTCTTGCTTAAGTTACTTAGGGCCTCACTTTATTGCTGAGGCTGGCTTTGAATTTGCAATCCTCCTGTCTCAGCCTCCCTAGTTGCCAGGATTATAAGCATGCTCCACCACACCAGGCTAATAGCAGCTCTTTGCTTTTACTAATTCCAAGTGACAGGAAGTTAATTTCAGTAGGCAAGCATTTCTCCCAAACTTTGTTTTGGTAGAGAGATTTTTTTTTTTTTTTTTCCAAAGTGACCTAAAACATTCTTGACCTTTTTACATCCTCTTCTGACTTCAGAGAGTCAGGGTCAGTGGTGATTCTGTAGCTCCCTCTTGGTTCCTGTGAGGAAGGCAGAAGACTGGCAGGTGTCTGGGGAGCACCTGAGCTCTCTAAAGCAGAGCTGTCCTCTTTGTTTTCCTTTGGCAGCCCGCTGGTATTTAGGATGTTTTCAGTGACTTTCTAAGGAGGTTAGAGGAGTATTAGATGTTGTTACAAAGATTTTTTTTCCACACGTGACATAATCAGAACCCTCTTAATGAGTGTAATTAAATTTTGAGTGAAAATCTGTCCTCATTATAATTACCTCTTTATGTAGGTCTTCTAAAATCACACTTGTTTCATTTTGACATTTTAGAGGCACTTAGTTCTTTTTTGGTAGGAATATGAGTCTTAATAAATCTTCCCTTTGTGTCCCCTTAAATTAATGGTTAATATTCCTTAAAGATGGCCAGCGTGAGTGCTTGTCCTTTTTGAATTTACTTGAGTGAGTCTGAGGCACTCATTTGTTGGCTTGGTGCTTTCTTCCCAACTCTTCCACTTCCACAGTCCCGGCTTGTCTGTCTTGCTGATGCCTTTGTAAAGTTGAAAGGTGGGGTGGGGAAACTGGTGCCAGGAACTCCTGAAGCAGATCCCAGCAAAGACGCCAACTGGGCTCTGCTGTGTGGATCTACACTTGCCTGCAGAGGCCTTCAGCACTGAGTGTCTTCCAGGCTTGAAGGCCCTATAGGAGCCCTGGGTCAGCCTCTGGCTACCCCTGCTTCAGACAGCACACCCAGCATTTGGCATTGGGAAGGACTGACTCAAACTTTTCTTCACCCTTCATGCCCAGTTTAAGAAAAACCTTTTAATAAGTTTTTATCCTTCCGTCTTAATTTCTTAAGGTTATACTAGTTACTTAATGAAAAATGTTCATCATTTACTGTTCAGAATGAAGCCCAGTTATTTTTCTCAGGTTCTAAATCTTTAAGGATTTACTGCAAGGATTGGAGATGTGACTCAGTTGTAGTGTTTGCCTAGCATGTTCGAACCCCTGGGTTTTATCCCTGGATGGGGGATGGGGGTGTTACTGTGACAATTAGAATGGTGATTCTTTTTTCTTTTTCTTTTCTTAATCCTTTAAAGAACCACCATTTTTTCAGTTCACCATCCTATCAATAATAACAGTGAAAGTCAGGAATGCCTTATCTCTTAATAGGGAATACAGGATAGGGCCTCCTTCCATAAATTACTAATGCCTAGTCACTGCCCACTGACCTCCCCACTTGCTTCTACTGTCCTACAGAAGCAAGAGTATTAGGTTTATATTCAGTTTGCATTCAGATCATGAGGTGGGAGAGAAAAAAGTATTATTTTAGTTTGTTTTTTGGAGAGGAGGGGAGTAAAGCATTAAAAAGGAAAGGCATTTACCTTTCTTCTGATCTTATGAATACATTTTGCCTCTGCCTCTAGATTCTTAAGCTCCTTTTGAGAACAAAGGCTGCTGATTATTTGTCTTTGAATCTGGCATCATATCTGGGTGGGGATTTTTTAAACTTTGGAATGCTTCATGAAACTGGGAGTCATCCTTGCACAGGAGCCATGCTAATCTTCCCTGTATTTTTCCAATTTTAGCATATGTGCTACTGAAGCAAGCACTGTCTTGGAACTTTTTTTACTGGAGTACAACTTCTCATTTCTCTGGTTGTACACGATGTAGAGTCATACCACTCATGTAATCATACATATACATAGGGTAATGATTGTCTCATTCCACCATCTTTCCTTCCCCCATGACCCTCCCCTCCCCTCATTTTCCTCTATACAATCCAAAGTTAGCCTTGGAACTTTTTATGCACGTATAAAAAAGATGTAACTATGAGAGATCTATGGTGGAAGGTGGAGCTGGTGGTCAAGCTAGTCTATTACTTTTGACAGCGGCATAAATAAAGGTCAGCTAGGAGTGGCCATTGATAAGATGCTTAGGTATACACAAAATAGAGAGTATTGATCAGCCCAGGCACTTTGCAGGACTTTGGAGACTTGAAGAGGAAAGTAGGAGACTACCCATATTACCATTCCTCATTTCTGAAAAAGGAGTAATACCTGTAGAGTTGTGTCTAGTAAATGACCTGTCAGTTTAATATTGTAAGCAGTCACAGTGGTGGCAAAGAACACTCCATTGTCTACTAAAGTTAGAGATAAGTGAACAAGCCATTGCTGTGAGCAAGCGATTGCTTGGCACTTGCTCTGGTGGAAGGTTTGTAGGCACAGGTGTGGGGAGATTGGACAGGTTAGTGCCTCACCCAGCAGGAACTTGATTGGAAGGCTTGTAGGAGGTGTTGGCACTTGAGCCAAGTCTTGAAGCCCAGTGAAAGGAGTAGCTGACAAAGAAAGGGGGAAAGGGGCTGGGGTTCTAGCTCAGTGGTAGAGTGCTTGCTTAGCGTGTGTGAGGTACTGGGTTCGATTCTCAGCACTGCATATAAGTAAATAAATAACATAAAGGTCCATTGAAAAGGAAAATATTTTTAAAAAGGGGGGTAAGGACATTCCAGGTGCTAAGAAGTCTCCAAAAGGACCCCTGCCTGCCCACTGTGTTAAAGTTGCCCCTCGAGGGGAAGCCAGGACCTGCAGTGGAAAATGGGCTTTTAAGAAAAGAAAGTCTCAGGCTGGGGTTGTAGCTCAGTGGTAGAGCACTTGCCTAGCATGTGTGAGGTACTGGGTTCTAGTCTCAGCACCACCTATAAATAAATGAATCAAAATTAATGTTTATCAACATCTAAAAAGAATATTAAGAAAAAAGAAGTCTCTTTAAATTCTGATGAAGACTTGAAGTAAGACCCAGCATTTGGGGTGGAACATTTGCCTGTGGAGCTTGGTGTTGCGTTCTGTTGAAAGGAATTCAGTGGGAGGCAGGAATGGTTCCCACCCGGTCCCCCCTGTGGTAGGATCTGAGTACACTCCTTGTAGACCCACCCACTGGTTTGGCAGTTGGGAAATGATCCCATTCCTTTCTGACTCTGAATATTAACAGTCTAGAATACCTCTGTGTGCTTTGAGGAGTGGATAACATCTTTGGGTATGTGATTTTGCAGTGATATGAGAGGGACTTGCCCTGTTTTAATGCTTTGAAGAATGGAAAGCCTAAGAAGTAAGGTGTGTGTTTTGCAGAGAGTACACTGCACTGATGCTGAACCTAATTGCAAAGGTTTATAATAGCAAAATAATCCAATTATACGTCCGCTGTTTCCTGCAGGTTGTTAAAAAAATTCTTTGATTGGGCTCAATGGCCTTAATTCTAGAATCCAGCATGTTAGGAGTTTGCACTATGTCCAGAAGGCATTGTGGTAAATGAGGTACCCCTGAGGCACCCTGTCATGTCATTTAATCTTCAACTTCCTCCCAAATCACTGGCGTTACAGGCTTACACCACCACGCCCAGCACAAATCTCTTCTTAAAAGAGCTGTCGTAGAAATAATTTTGAGTTTCTTACTTTCTTCTGTGTTTTAACATTCTGTGTGTAGGGATGAATGGATTGAGAGCTGGTGTCCTATGTCCTGGACCAGTGATTTTCCAAGTGCAGTGTTCAGACAGCAGCAACAGCATTACCAGAGAGCTTGTGAGAAACGCAGATTCTCCTTGCCCTGACACAGAACTAGCCTTGATAGACAAGCTTGGTTTTCCTAATGTGGAGGTGGAACAATGACCATAGATAATTATTCTACCTAATTACATCAAGATAAAAATCAAGCAGGATATTTCCTACTTGGTAATGCATTCCAGTCTTATTTAAACTAGCAGTTGCACTGTTTATGTGTTTATGAAAAATACTGAATTTACTATTAATGCTAATAATAAAATAAATCCTTATAAGTTTTTAATGATCCAAATAAGTACTAGGTATTTTATGTATGTGATAATTTCCTTCCATTTCTTCCCCCTTTAAATTGCAAGGTAAGTAATAACCATGTCTCTTGGGTCTGTTTTTTAGGTTAAAAACGTGTCTGCAGGCACACAAGACATGCCTCCACCCCCTTCTGACTATGTGGAGAGAGTCGATAGTCCCATGGCATATTCTTCCAATGGCAAAGTGAATGGCAAGCGGTCATATCCAGAGTCTTATAAGTCAACACCACCGTAAGTTGCATCTCCCTTAGTTTGATAGGATGAGTTTATAAGTGAGTATTTGCACATACTGAAAATTAATTTTTTTGTGCCACTCTCCTTCAAAAATATCCAGCAATATATATATATAAAAGCTGGATACTGATCTTTCTTTTGTATTACAATGATCTTTGTTTTGTTGGTGGAGACCTAATATGACTTGGAAGACTTGGATGAAATCCTCTTCCCCTTCTAAGTTGAAAATGTGTCTTTCACTCTACACAGTAACATACCTGTTTTCATTTCATTGTGGTCATTTCTCATAGAAATGTGGTTCTGTGTGCTTTTGCTACTATTTCTAATTGTGAAGTTTAGCTGAGGGCGGAAGAAAATTACTAGAGCCAAGTGTAGTTCTCAGTCTCTTTTTGCCAATAATTATTAGATCTCTTGAATAGAAGAGGAAAACAATGTTGATTAACCCTACCCATGTGCACATTTATTAAACTAGAAAGTTTTATTTGAATTCAGATTTCTGGTGTATTAATCCATTTTTCATTGCTGTAACAAAATACCTGAAGCATGCTACCTTTATAAAGAAAAGAGGTTTAGCTGGGTGTGGTGGCACACACCTGTAATCCCAGTGGCTCAGGAGACTGAGGCAGGAGGATTGTGAGTTCAAAACCAGCTCAACAACTTAGTGAAGCGCTGAGCAACTCAGTGAAACCCTGTCTCTAAATAAAATACAAAAATGGGCTGGGGATGTGGCTCAGTGGTTGAGTGCCCCTGAGTTGAATCCCTGGTAGCCCCCCCCCCAAAAAAAAAAAGAGAAAGAAAAGAGGTTTATTTAGCCCACATTTCTGGAAGTTCAAGGGATGGCACTGGCATCAGGTTGGCTCTAGTGAGATCACGCTTGGTGTTCTAAAGACTTCCGGTAGGCTTAACCTTATAAAGATTTCACCACTGTGCCGCATCACCACACTAAGGACCAAGCCTCCAGCACATGAATCTTTGGAAGACACACTCAAACCATATCCAAACCACAGCATCTGGGTCTCATTTACCGTGCTGGGTACTTCATGTTGCTGGGGCAAGGTTTGGATGTGCTCCCTAATGCTGGTGGCAGCTCTGAAATACCACGTGTGTCATGCACATCATTCTAACAGTTGTGGTATTGATGTTGGTCGTGTTATTGTTTGTTTCTTTTCCTTCACTGATACTGTGTGCCATCTGAAAAGGAGGATTCTTGTGCATCTGTTTTCAATTCAATAATCATCTTGAACATCTGTACGATACCCAGCCAAGTGCTCCTGGGTATATGAAGCCCATGTTCTCATAGACATTGCAAAACACAGGTGGAAGAAAGTGCCCAGCTACACCGAGAGGCCAAGATAAGAACAGGAAAGGCACGTGAAGGAGTGTGTTTGGGAATAAGGATGAATTCAAATCTACAAAAGGGTCAACCTCCAGACCTGGTGACCCGGTGAGGTTCGGAATGCCTATCTGTGAGTAAAGAAGGTGGCTGGGAAGGACAGGGCTGCTCATCAGCTGCATTGAATGTATTTTGACTTAATAGGACTTGTATCTAAAAGTAGGTTTGAAGGTTTAGTCTATACAAATTCCATAATTCTCAATTTGTATATACTTCTTTTGCCCAGCATTTTGTTTTTAGTTTTCATGCTAAAAACAGGTATGTTACTGCGTAGTGTTTTAAAGGGTATAGGAAGAGGAGAGGTGGAAAACTTTCAAGGTCAAAGATTTATAATGCTAATAACTAATATCATAAAATTATGGCCAAGAGGCTTGCTTTAAATGTTTGTTTTTATTTTTGTTTTTCCTTTTTTCATTTCATTTGCCCTTTAGCTTCCTTCCTCTCTGGTCCCTACCCCTCTAATAGACCCACTGCATTCAAAAAGTTTTGTCTTCTACCCCAAAGCAAGAAGCTTGGAAGCTGACAGTCTTGGCACAGTGTCTGGGAACTTGTTAATCATTGACTCTCGGAGAAAGTCACATTTTCTCTCTACTAGGACTAGCATTAACTTGGCACACAAAACCTTGATACCTGAATACATTTACAAAGAAGAAATAAATACCACCCCCCCGCCCCCAACTACACACACATTCCCCAAAACTTCAGGGTTCTGCAAGAAATTAAGTGTGATTAGACATCTCAGACTTTGGTCACAGTGAGAAATCACCTAGACAATGGTAAGTCTGGAATATAAAGCTCAAAATTATGGCTTCTGTGAGTTGGAAGCAGTAGGAAGGAAGGAAAAAAAACTTGACATTTTCAGTAGTTGGTTTGAATAGCAAGGCTAATACTCAGAAAGTCTCAGCCCCTGTCTTTGATCTTTTCATTTTTGTTCTTGCCCTTCTACTACAGAGGAAGGTGACTCTCTACTTCTGTTGCTCAGAAGTAGTTTTATGTTTGCCTAAGCTTTGGGTATTTTATTCTTGTGTTGGGCTTATTTTCATGCTTGTGGCAGGAACAGTATATGCAATTCAGTTTCTTGTTGCATAAGAAATAATTGCATTAGAAAAATAATAAGTGCAATGGTCACCCTTCCATTCATTCTATCTGGCTTTAAGATTAGCATAGCAATTTTTAAAAGAATATTTAATGAACTCTTTCATTCATTTTAATATAAAGCTATTTAGTTTTTCAAAATTGTATTTTAAAAAGAGAATTATTACATGGTAGTTTAAAATTAATATTACAAAGAGCTTATGTCTGAGAGTCAGATAAGCTACATCCTCTTCCCTACGCAGCATTTCATGGAACTGGAAGAACCTGTAGAAAAGAATCATCATCATTTTCCCCATAGCCTTTTGTAGAGCAAGTCTCTGGCACAGAGCAGGTAAACACCTCTTATAGATCAGCCTGAAATTCCTGAAATGAAATATGAGATCCACTTTACTTAGAAGTTTTAAATCCCCCCTCCAACCCACATCAGATCTTTAAAACTGCTAGTGTATATCAGAGGATCCTGAGCAGGTGCCACACCGAATGCAAAAAGCTAGGTATCTACTCACCGCTGAGCATGTGAACCCTCAAATGCCTGCACCTGTACGCAGGTATTGCTGGGTGCTTGTTATTGCTGCCCTTTGTGGTTATAATGTGCTGGCAGAGCTGTAGTGTACTCACTGGCCACTGAACACTGACCTATGTTTTTATTAGGGTGCCTGAAGTGGCTCAGGAGCTTCCCCTCACTTCACCTGTGGATGACTTCAGACAGCCTCGCTACAGCAGCAGTGGTAACTTAGAGACACCTTCAAAAAGGGCTCCTGCTAAGGGAAGAGCAGGAAAGCCCAGGAGGACAGAGCAAGACCACTATGAGACAGACTACACAACGGGCGGAGAGTCCTGTGATGAGCTGGAGGAGGACTGGATCAGGTAGAGTCCCTCTCCTCTTCCTATAGCTACGTGCATGTCCTGATTATCAGTGTGGCCGCCCAGGTTGGGAGTTGTTGCTTCTGGGCTCAGTGGTGTGATTTTATTCTCTGCCAACCAGGACTGGAGACAGTTTTTTGTGTTGTGTTATATTTTTCCTTAGTGCCTTTTTGTAATCAAGATGGGAGTGGAGGCGATGCTTGACTGTGACCAAGTCTTAAACACACTTTTGACTTCCCCACAAAACGATGGGTGAACTCCTCTCGTGCTCCCCACCACTAGTCACCCAAGAGAGGTTTATCAAATTAAAAAAAAAAAAAATGAAAAAAGTGTAAAGGAATTTTGTTTTAGTGATTATAAAATTCCCTCCCAGATCAAAGTGTTCTGTGGCTTTCCTTTGGCAATTCCCCTTAAATTAAGCTTTCATGATAAGACCAGAGTTTCTTTTAAAGTTTAATCCAAAGAACTTGGGCAAACAGTTTTGTAAACAATTGTGGTAACAGTTTAGAGTTCTGGCCAGTGTTGTGGTTAAGTTCCTTTGTGTCGCTGGTTGGTTCTAGTCCATCACCAGGTACACGTGGACAGAGTGCAAAGCCTTTTCATGCCCCAGCGTTCTGAGGATTGGGCACCTGTCAGAAACGATTGTGGTGTGCATGGTGGTTAACGAAAACACTGCTTCTCCAGGCTTTAGTAGGGGCAGGTGGGATGGGGACACCTTGAAATCCACTCACCAATGATTCTGACACCTCATCATCTCTTTCCCCCAAGAGTTTTTTTGGCCTGCTTCAGCCATCCATCTGTAAAATATTTGTCTAACTTGTATCGTAGATGACTTAACCGAAAACTTTGAGAAATCCTAAATTTTTGTTTCCCTTTTGATCAAATCATTAATTTCCCCCTTTGTAAAATGAAGATATTAAACTGTTAGATTTAGAATTTGAAATTCCATATTAGGATGAACGATTCAGTGTATTTTCTCAGGGTGTTGTGAGTTGATAGCATCATCTTCATTTTCAAGGGTTTGTTGGTATATTCAGAGGGACAAGTGATGACAGAATTCATTTCCTTGATATATTGATGAACTGCCAGATTATCTGTACAATGAGTATGTTTTTATTTATTTATTTTTTGAGAAAAAGTAGAAGTTTTATTGCTTTGCTAGCAAAGGAGAAACACAGGGGCTCCTATCCCAAAGCTGATTCTCCTCATTAGGGAAACAGGGGACTTTTATTTATTTATTTATTTTTTTTGAACCGGGGATTGAACTCAGGGACACTCGGCCACTGAGTCACATCTCCAGCCCTATTTTGTATTTTATTTAGAGACAGGGTCTCACTGAGTTGCTAAGGGCCTCGCTAAATTGCTGAGGCTCGCTTTGAACTCGCGATCCTCCTGGCTCAGCCTCCCAAGTTGCTTGGATTACAGGCGTGCGCCACCATGCCCGGCTAACAGGGGACTTTTAAAGAGGTGATTCAAAGGCCACATTCTGAATGTTCTCCGTCCAGAGTTGTAATTCACTGACTAATTGGAGAGATAGTCATTTCTTAAATCTTCTGGTGCCACCCCCAAGTCTGAGTTGCTTTGTTCTTGTGGTGAGGGTGTGTTCAAGGACAGATTAACTCTGCCTAGATTGAGGAAGAATGCTAATACTTTTCCCCTGAGATTAAGGAGGATAAGACGGGGGAAGGGGAGAAGGAGAGGAAGAGAAAGAATCATGTCCATTTTAAAAATACTCACAGTAACAGAGCAGCAAGGGCTACATTCAAATCATAAAGTGGACCACGGTTGCGATTCTGTACTGTCAATTCTACATTCCATTTCTATGGAAAAATGGGTGATGGCATCTCCAAGCTGCTTCCTTGTTAGTGAGGGTGAAGTTAGGGGAAGTGACCCGAAGTCCTTGTTCTCTGTCAGGTGGGACGTGGACAGTTAAGGGTATTTGGCATCAGGGCAGCCCAGAGGTCTATGGTGGCGTTGGCAGGTGACTAGAGAAGGCACACATAGGGCAGGGATCATGTAGACGGCAAAAGGTGTCGGGACTTTACTGTGTTCAGTTTCCTTTTTCTCAGAGTGGACCAAGATGAAGCAACCAATCTCTTACTCTCCAGCAATTGGCTCTGAACAAGTTCACCAGCCACCTTGCTTCCTAGCATGGAAGTGGGGTTGCTTGGAGTGCCAGACCTAGGAAGAAAACTGGAGCAGGGGCAGCTTTCCAGTCCCATCAGGGTTCCAAATTTGTTACCGAAAACTTAGTCCTTGTCCCTGATGCCATCCAATAATGAGGGCACAGTTTTGAGGAAAAGGAAAAAAAGTTTTATTGCTTTGCTAGCAAAGGAGCAATACAGGGGACTCCTGTCCCAGAAGCTGTGATTCTTGAGCACATGTTTTATGTGCGCACTTTGTTTCTTTTTTTGGGAGGGTGGGGGTTGCTGATTGAACCCAGAAGCTTTCCCATACCAAGCATGAACTCTACCACTAAGTACACCTCCGACCCCTATGTGTATATTTTTAATATCTACTTTTATAATAAAAGAACAAACTAAGCTATTTCCACTTGGGAAAAACAAGACCAAAAATAATTAAATAAGCCAGCTTGAAGACTGTAGGTGGTAGCAGGAAACAGCCACTCCCAGTCAGCTACTGTGCTGCTGCAGTGACCAAAACAGACTTTGTGTTCCAGAATTTGTTTTAGGACAATAAACACAAATATTCTATTATCATGTGATTTTTGGGTTTAAAACAAATGTGTTCCTATGACTTGTACCTTAAATTTCATGAGTGATTTTCTACTTTATTTCTAAAACTTAGAAAAACCATAAGCAGTAATATTAAAAGTCTCATTATTCTTAAGGGAAGATAACTGTATTCCATCTCCCTCTCCCCATTAAAAAAAAATGAAAACAAGGGAAGGTCATTCTCTATACCCCACCAGCTTTATTGTCTTTGAAGAACATTGGATTTTATGTCTGTAAGGATAATGTAGTCATTTTCTCTCTTGATTCTTAGGGAATATCCACCCATCACTTCAGATCAACAGAGACAACTCTACAAGAGAAATTTTGACACTGGCCTGCAGGAATACAAGAGCTTACAGGCAGAACTTGATGAGGTCAATAAAGAACTCTCTCGTCTAGATAAAGAATTGGATGACTATAGAGAAGAAAGTGAAGAGTATATGGTAAATTCAAACCTGATATTTATATATTGCATAAAATTTGATTTCTAATCTATAGAAATTCAGCATCCTTTATACTAAGGTTGATTAAAAATATTTTGCTTGTTACTATCAAAACACAATATCATAGTTGAAATGAGTTTTGGTTGAAAGTCTTTCCAAATTGTTGACTATACTAAGAATTACAAAACAATATTTTATGTACATCTACCCCTGTCTATGTAAAAGAAAATAGGCAGATTATTTTTTCTACTTGTAAACACAATGTATTCTTTATATAAAAAACTCAATGCAGAGTTAGGCATGGTGGCACATGCCTGTGATCACACTTACTCAGGAGGCTGAGGCAAAAGGGTTGCAAATTCAAGGCCCCCTGGGCAACTTAGTGAGACTCCACCTTGAAATAAAAAAATGATTGAAGTATAGTTTAGTGGCAGAGTAGTTGTGTGAGGTCCTGAGTTTTATCCTCAGTACCACAAACAACCCCAAACTCAATACAGAAATGTATATAAAAAATATATCACCTTAAATCCTACCTCCAGAAAATTCTTGTCACCAAAATACTAGTTGTTAGCATGTCCTCTTCACAAGAGAGTGCATGTAGGCACATACAATCTCCAATAAAGCATCATCTTAGCCGGGCGCACTGGCCCATGCCTGTAAGTAATCCCAGCACTTGAGAGGCTGAGGCAGGAGAATCGTGAGTTCAAAGCCAGCCTCAGCAATTTAGCAAGGCCCTAAGCAACTCAGTGAGACCCTGTCTCTAAATAAAATACAAAATAGGGCGGGGGATGGGGCTAAGTGGCCGAGTTGCCCCGAAAAAAAAAAAAAAAAAAAAAAAAAGCATCATCTTTTATCTTTCATCCTTTTTCACTCAAGAATAAAATGATTAACTATTTTTCCCTTGATCACCTGGTTAAGGTGTTGGTCCATATAATTTTTCTTTTTCTTTCTTTTTTCCTTCTTTCACCCTTCCCTTCTTGCTTGCCTGTCTTCTTGCCTTCCTTCTTTCCCTCCTTCCCTCCCAGAGCATTGAACTTAGGGTATTTTTCCACCAAACTATTTCCCCAATCATTTTTATTTTTTATTTTGAGACAGAGTCTCTCTGTGTTTCCTAGGCTGGCCTTGAACTTGCAATCCTTCTGCCTCAGCTTCCTCAGTAGCTAGAATTACAGGGGTGTGCCACCACACTCAGCTTATTTTTTTTTCTTTTTAAGCTGTCTATACTGCATTTTGTGTAGATAATGAAATTTATAAAGATACATCACCCTTTAAAGAGAAGACTCTCCCCTCTATTTGTTAATTTATTTTATCATTTATGTAAGTGTGGACTCATGAATATCTTTCATACTTTGAGTTATAATCTAATAGTACTTTATTTTGTGGCTAAAATATTTCAGTTTTAACTCCTGGGAACTCTTTCAGTTGCTTTCTATGACTCTTGGATAGTCTTCATCCTTGTGGCTCCTCTCTTCTCCTCCTCTTGTACTAGGGATAGAACCCAAATCAGGCACTCCACCACTGAGCTATACTTGCAGCCCCATCTTGTCCTTTTTAAAAAATATATTCTAGCTTTGCTTATTTCTTGCTTTTCCTCAGCAGTAGTTTGTGGTGACTCTGGAGACTGAAGCAGGAGGATCTTAAGTTCAAGACTAGTCTTAGCAACTTAGCAAGACCTTGTCTCAAAACTAAAAAAAAAAGAGAGAAAGAAAGAAAAGGAAAAAGGGGGCTAGGGGTGTAACTCAGTGGTAGAGTGCCCTAGGTTCAGTTCCTTGTACCAGAAAAAGAAAAAAAGTTTGTGGCTATTGTTTCATGTCAGTAATGAAGATCTACTTTTTCTCCTTTCATATTTTTTTATTAGTGCATTATAATTATACATTATATTTGGGTTCATTTTGACATAATTATACAAGCATGGACTATAATTTGCTCTAATTCTGTCTCCAGTAATTCCCCTTTCCTTCCCTCCTCCCTCTCCCTCTTCTTCCTTTACTGGCCATCTTCTACTTTTTCAGTAGTTTTTTTTGGTTTATAATTAGTGCTTTATAGATATATATAAAGGTCAAATTCACTGTGGTATATTTGTATATGTACATAGAATAGTGTTGTCAGTTTCATTCCACAGTTCCTCCCTTTTCTCATTCCTTCTCTCGCTCCCTCCCATCCCCTATCTCTACTCCACTGATCTCTTCTACATTCATGGGATTCCACCCACACATTTTTTCACCCTATATTGCTCATACTTCCACATATGAGAGAAGACATTTGACCCTGGACTTTCTAGGTATGGTTTTTAGCATAATTTCTCCAGTTCCATCTGTTTACTAGCAAATGCAATAATTTCATTCTTCTTTATAGCTGAGAAACTCCATTGTGTATATATACTGTATTTTCTTTATCCATTCATCTGTTGATGGGCACCTAGGTTGGTTCCATAACTTGGCTTTTGTGAATTGTGCTGCTATAACATTGAAGTGGCTTTATCACTATAGTATGCTGATTTTAAGATCTTCTGGGTGAGTACCAAGGAATAGGATAACTGGATCTTATGGTGATTCCATTTCCAGTTTTTTTTTTTTTTTTGGAACCAGGGATTGAACTCAGGGACACTCGGCCACTGAGCCACATCCCCAGCCCTATTTTGAGTTGCTAAGGGCCTCGCTAAGTTGCTGAGGCTGGCTTTGAACTCACCATCCTCCTGACTCAGCCTCCCGAGTCGCTTGGATTACAGGTGTGCGCCACTATATCTGGCCCATTTCCAGTTTTTTGAGGACTCTCCATTCTGATTTTCAGAGCAGTGTAATTGGCAGTCACGCCAACAATACATGAATATGCCTTTTCCCCCACATCCTGGCTAGCATTTATTATTATTTGTATTCTTTTTTTTTTCTTTGGTGGAGGGGTACCTGGAATTGAACTCAGGGGACACATCTCTGCAGCCCTATTTTGTATTTTATTTAGAGACAGGGTCTC
>JAJEJO010005044.1:48570-78806 GCA_020662805.1 Glaucomys volans | reverse complement strand
ATTGGATTATCTGCAGAAGTTCGGGTTTGCACTGTACTTGCTCGTGAAACTGGTGGTATGTATCTGCTGTCTTCAATATTTATTCATAATTACTGACAAAGAAATAACATTAATTAAATTAGGGTGTTTTCATCTGCTTTATACCACTAATTTTAAATCATTTCCTATCCCAAGATTTAAGATATGGACAATCATCTTAAATCATTTCAAAATGCAGTGAATTTTCAGTAGTTATGTCAGTGATTAGAGAAAGTATTTTAACTCTTGACAAGTTAATAATTTCACTGTAATGCTTTGTGAAGATTTCATAAGTTTGCATTTACTGAATTATAATTACTCTTCTAAATTATAATTACTTTTATTCCTAGAGAAGTTGATTTAGAGATATTACTTAAATAAGGTTTTTTAAAAAATGACAATTTAGCTAAAATCATTATTTTGAAAATACACATTTTCAGATGATAAAATTTTTTAGAATTATATTGAAATTATAATTTTTTTTATGTCTAAAAAACTGATATCTTTTCTTTTGCTTTTCATCTCGTTAGGCACATACCATGTTATTTTAGATGAAAGCCATTACAAAGAATTGCTAACACATCATGTTAGTCCTCCTCCTGCCAGCTCAAGTTCTGAATGCTCACTTATTCGTATGGGTATGTTTTTATTTTGTGTAATTTTTTAAATGCATATTTAGCTTCAAACTAGGCTTTCTATTTTCTTTTATATAAGTTATTTTAACATTTACGAATTTCTTTTTTTTTTTTTTATTATTTTTTTTGGTACTGAGGATTGAACTCAGGGACCCTCCACCACTGAGCCACATCTCCAGACCTATTTTGTATTTTATTTAGAGACAGGGTCTCACTGAGTTGCTTAGGGCCTCGCTAAGTTGCTGAGGCTGGCTTTGAACTTGTGATCCTCCTGCCTCAGCCTCCCAAGTGCTGGGATTACAGGCGTGCGCCACCACGTCCGGCTGAATTTCTTTATTCAATTTAAATTTTTATAATCAGAAAAAATAAAAACTACAAAACTTGTTTTCCTATATTTTCCAAATTTTTTGTTAAATATTTTTTTTAGATGTCAATAGACCTTTGTTTTATTTATTTATTTATTTATTTATTACAGTGCTGGGGATTGAACCCAGGGCCTTGTGCTTATGAGGCAGGCACGCTACCAACTGAACTATATCCCCAGCCCTTATTCATTTATTTATATGTGGTATTGAGAATCAAACCCAATGTCTCACACATGTGAGTCAAGCGCTCTCCCACTGAGCCACAACTTCAGGCCCTTTCCAAATATTGTATAATGAAAATTTTTACCCTTTCATTGAAAAAATATATAACTTTTTAAAAATGACTCTCCTTGCTTAATTTGCTTTTTAAATGTCAGTGAGATGAAATGCTTTTCTACCTTGTTTTTGGCCATTTATATTACTGGTCAACCTGTCTTTCCTATTTTTTTCATCTGTAAAATAATATTAGAATCTACCTCACTGTGTGTTGCAAAGACTGAATTAATACAAATAAAGCATTTAGAATAGCACTTGATGTAACATTCAGTACATTTTAGATATTATGATGGCTAAGTTTGTTTGATTTACTGATATAGTCCTTAGTGCATTTGAAATTTATTATTTAAACTTAAAATTTGTCCTTCAAACTGATTTGTTAGAGTCCTTGAGGAATTTTAACTCCTTTTTAGTCACCTGATGCTAGTCATTCATCTTTACTTTTTTTGGGGGGGGGAAAGGGTCTTGATATGTTGCTTAGGACTTGAATTTCTGGGGTCAAAGAATCCTCCTGCTGGGCACGGTGGCGCACGCCTGTAATCCCAGCAACTTGGGAGGCTGAGGCAGGAGGATTGCGAGTTCAAAGCCAGCCTCAGCAACTTAGCCTCACCCTAAGCAACTCAGTGAGACCCTGTCTCAAAATAAAATACAAAATAGGGCTGGGGATGTGGCTCAGTGGTCGAGTGCCCCTGGGTTCAATCCCCAGTACCAAAAAAAAAGGAATCCTCCTGCCTCAGCTTCCCAAGTAACTAAGACAATTGGCATGCTCCACTGTGCCACCTTTTCTTTTATGTATTTTGTTTGTTTGTTTTTTGTGATGCTGGGGATTAAACTCAGGGCCTTTTGCATACTAAGCATGACTCTACCACTGAGCTACTTTCTAGTTGATTTATTTATTTTTTTGTTTTTTGGTACCAAGGATTCAACCCATAGATGCTTAACTACCAGCCACATCCCTAGTCCTTTTAACATTTTCTTTATTATTAAAGACAGGGTCTTGCTGAGTTGATTAGGGCCTTGCCAAGTTGCTGAGGCTGGGTTTGAATTCTTGATCCTCCTGCCTCAATCTCCCAAGTCTCTGGGATTACAGGCATATGCCACCGCACCCAGCTGATTTATTGTTTTGATATGTAGATATATTTAAAATTTTTATGTCACAAGAATTCTCTTTCTCTCTTTCTTTTGAATAGTTTCAGCATTTCCTGTTTTCAGAATTTAGAATTATATACAGAGAATAAACTGCATGAAATGTTAGGGCATCCTAAAATTTTAAACATAGAAATATTTGCTTAGATAAAGTGAAAGTGAACTAAGTAATATACGTGTCCATTGTATTATAAAAGTATATAAAACTTATGAACTACTTTTCTTTTAAAAAAGCAATATTAATTATTAAGTTAGAAAATCCAAATATGAGCTTTAGACTCTGAGGTTATGTGCAGACAGATCTTTCACCCATTTTCTGTTTGTAGCTTAGAATTATCATCAGTGTATTATACTAAAATAAGTGTATGTTTCTAAGAGGCAGAAAAGAGAGTTTCTGTACAACTTCGTTGTTTTCTAGTAGAAACATTTTTAGTTCCTAGTCCTAGAATTCTGTTCTTTGCTTAGAAAAAGAAATCAGAACTTTTTTTTTTTTCTGTGAAGGGTTTCCTCAGCACACCATTGCTTCTTTGTCTGATCAAGATGCAAAACCCTCTTTCAGCATGGCGTAAGTAAAGACCTATTGTCAGTGATATTTTAACATTTTAAATTCCTTCTGCTAAGTTATAAATTTTTTCATGAGTCTGAAATATAATGACTGTATTAAAAATCACCTTCTATGTTGCCATAAAAGGGAATGACTATATGCTTCTGTGGCATGACCTTCAAGATATATCACTAAGTAAAACAGCAAGATAGGGCGAGGTATATAATATACTACCAGTTATCTAAAAAGAAGGTGGAGATGTGAATAGATAACATACACTTGTTTGTGTTAATAATAAAAACAATAGTAATGGAAATAGCAAGTGAAAACTAAAAAATATTTACCTTGGTGGATGTTTGTGGGAAAAGGCAAAGTCATAGAACATAGACTTTTCTGAGTACACCTTGTTTTTAATTTAAGAAAGTGAATATTCAGTCATAATCAAGACCCCTGCCTCCAACCGTAAAGGTGTAACATGCTAGATTTACCTTCCTTCCTGTGCCCCGGCAAAACCAGACAAAATACATAAAACAATGGTTTTCAGACATAGGATAATGGGCAGTACAGATAATGGTCCCCGAAAGAAAATGAATGAAGTAGGCCCTATGCCTGCTTCAGTTACAACCTAGACTTTTCGGGTTGCAGTGCAGAGTCTGCACGTCTTACTGAATTTAAGCGACAAAGTTCTGTATTTGGGGAGGCTGAGATGGCTATAATTTTGCAGGAGAGGAAATTGCTGCACAGAACTCTCTGGAGATCCCGTGAGCAGAGACTTGCTCATCAGTCATCATCTGAGTGTTGATCAATACATTGGTATAAGGAAACTATTAGAAATCAGGGAAAGAACCATTGGAAACCAGCAAATAGGATAACCTCCAGAGCTCAAACAGGGCAAAGAACAGTTCATGTTCTCACCAGTTTGTGTGGAAAGACCTCTTACTGTGACAGACATTTAGTGAAGTCCACAGTAATGGAATGATATGAACCCTAGATTAATGGCTAGCTACTCTAGACCAGCCAAACAATGCTTAAAAGCAAGTCCCCCCCACCACCATGCTGGGTTTTGAACCCAGGGCCTTGTGCTTGACAGGCAAGCATTCTACCAACTGAGCTATATCCCCAGCCCTAAAAGCAAGTTTTGAACAGATAAAATTATTTTCAAGTTACTTAAGTATATTGCAGAACAGAGCCCCAAATATTTAAAGCAATTTAAAAAAATAATCTAGCTCCCAAATCAAAGTAAAATTCATAATGTCTAGCAGCCAGTCAAAAATGATGAGATACCCATATCTGCATAAATATGTCAAAATATACTCTAATGTCATGTATAACTAAAAAGAACAAATTTTAAAAAATGACTAGACACAGGCTTGGGATGTAGCTCAGTGGTAGAATGCTTGCCAGGCATGCACAAGACCCTAGGTTCAATCCCCAGCACCTCAAATAAAGAAAAAGTAGGTGCTGGGCTTAGTGGCACATGCCAGTAATCCCAGCAACTGGAGAGGTGAGGCAGGAAGATAGTGATTTCCAGGCTTGCCTCAGCAATTTAGCAAGATGCTGTCTTGAAGTAAAAAATAAAAAGGGATGGGTTGAGAAAGCCCAGTGATAGAATGGCTCTGGGTTTAATTCCCAGTACTGCAAAAACAAAGAAATAAAAACAAAAAATGACTAGGCATGAAGGGGAGAATACGACCTGTAGCAATGAAAAAATTATAGAATGGAAACATGGCCTGAAAAAACACAGTTGATAGAATTAGTAGGCAAAGATGTTAAAATAGCAATTGTAAATATACTCCATAAGTTCAGGAAAGTAGAGGAGAACTTGAGAATGATAAGAGAGATGGAAGTATAAAAAAAATACCCAAGTCAGAATTTTAGAAATGAAGAATACATTGGATTGGATAGGATAGATGAAAAATTATATTGGATAGGATTAATAGCAGATTAGTCATTGCAGAAGATTAGTGAATTTTAAGACAGACATTTCAAAATAAAAATGGAGGGGAAAAAAGACAAAAAATGAATATATCATTAAGTGATTTATAAGACATACTCCCATATTTTCAAACAAATTTAAATAGATTATAAAATAGAATCCAGAGTTTAAGATAAAGGTAATATACTTTCTTTAGCTCCTTTTTATCTTTATGTATGTATCACCTTTTCAAAGTAACTTTTTTTCCCCACAGGCATTTGGATAATAACACTGAGCCAGGGCTTACATTAGGAGGCTATTTTTGCCCACAGTGTCGTGCAAAGTACTGTGAACTTCCTGTTGAATGTAAAATATGTGGTAAGACACCAATTATTTATTATTTGGTAAATCAATTTTAAATAACTTCCTCATCTGTATAGGTGCTAAAATAAATGTAAATGTTGACTCCTGTGTTTCTGGATTTAATCTGTGCTAGGAAAAATTGATTACTTTTTTGTTGAGTACTGAGTACTCTACTTCCAAGAATAAGCATAGCATTATGAAGAGTTTCATGATTCTCTTTCTGGAGGAAAAAAAAAAGTATATTCTTTCAAGCTACTTCTATACTAAAAATGTCTAGTAGACATTTTTCTTGCTCTTAACCTTTATAATATATATTATATAATGTACATATAATTTATGTGTATGTAAAATAAGGAATTAAAGTAATAGAATCATATAATTTTAGTTCATTTATGAATAAATAGATTGCAAAAGAGGTCACATACTTAGTGACAGAACTAAAACTTCATGCTGGAATCTCCTTTTATGACCCCAGAATTGAGTACCTGCAATCCTAAAAACACTTTAGGATTGGGCATGTATCTCAGTGGTAGAGCATTGCCTGGCATATATAAGACCCTGAGTTTGATCCCTAACATTGTAAAAATTAAAATTAAAAAATAAATTGAAAAAGCTTAAGTTAACATGATTTGGTTTTTCAGCCATTGTCTTCATGAGGTTTGGGTTATTAAACATGTCTTTGTTTTATGTGTTAGGTCTTACTTTGGTGTCTGCTCCCCATTTGGCACGGTCTTACCATCATTTATTTCCTTTGGATGCTTTTCAAGAAATTCCCCTAGAAGACTATAAAGGAGAAAGGTATATGAGTCTTGATTAATTTATTATCTGTTACAAGTGGTAAGTAAACTAGTCTATAGAATATTAGTACTTTTAAAAAGATAGTCACATTAATTTGCATAAGATTACTTCTAAAACAGAAAGTGAGATGTAGAATGTCTTATGACTGACTGACTCATTATTGAATAGATCTGAATCTCCAGAAATCTATTAATTTCCCTAACCTTACTTATTTGTAATATGAGTGATATGTCAGTAAATCAGTTCTTTAAAAAAGAAAAAGCTCTGACTGCTAGTGTTTATTTACTAAAATGTTCTCACCATGTCCAGTTTTTAACTACAACAGTTTAACAGTTTAACTTTCAAGATTCCTGATTATTTAATAGTTGACTATCTCAAACTCTAGCACAATAATGAAAATAAGAGGTTGGCAGAACATAATTAATTTGGAACCTGTATGTATTTTCATTAGTGATATTCTTATGAAATCTCACTAGTAAAGCCTGAAGTAAAGGTAGTCTGTTATTGAATAGTTCTAGAAAAGTAAGTCAGGCATGGTGGTGCATACCTATAATCCTAGTGACTCAGGAAGCTGAGGCAAGAGGACTGCATGTTTGTAAACAGCCTCAGCAACTTAGACCCAAAGCAACTTAGCAAGATGCTATCTCAAAATAAAAAGGACTGGGGATGTGGCTCAGTGGTTAAGCACCTTTGGGGGAAAGGAAAAAAAAAAGGAAAAAAGAGAGAAGTAAAAGTTTACTTTTAAGACCATCCAAGACAGGTGTGAAGGCACATGTCTGTAATCCCAGACTTGGGAGGCTGAGGCAGGAGGATTGCAAATTTGAGGCCTGCCTTGTCTCAGAAGAAAGGCTGGGGGTGTGGCTTAGTGATAGAAGGCCGCTGGGTTTAATCTCCAGTAACGCACACACACACAAAAAAATTTTAAGGTTTAAAGCCACTGACTAGCAGACAATTATGTATCCATCCATCTCCTTATTTTTCACATGTAAAAGAACATTTGGAAGTCATTTCATTTCATATAAGCATATCCAGATCAATCTTTGTGTGTGCAGTATTGGGGATTGGTCTCAGGGCCTTGTGTGTGTTAGGCAAGTGGTCTACCACTAAGCTACATCTCCAGCCCTTTTTATTTTTTCTGTATTATTGGTGCATTACAATTATACATAATAGTGGGATTTGTTATTACATATCATGCATAAATATGATAATATAATTTGGTTAATATCATTCCCCAGTAGCTCCCCTTTCTCTCATCTCCTCCTTTCCCTGGTCTGCCTTCAGTTTCCATGTGATCCCCCTACATACCTTTGTTTTCTTTTTTCTTTTCTTTGTTTCTACATATGAGAGAAAAACATAAGACCCTTGATTTTCTGAGTTTGGCTTACTTTGCTTAACATAATGTTCTCAGGTTCCATCCATTTTCCTACAAATGACATAATTTCATTCAAATTCTTTTAAAAAAAATTTTCTTATGTCGATGATGGACCTATACCTTTATTTTATTTAATTTTATGTGGTGCTGAGGATTGAATCCCAGTGCCTCACACATGCTAGGCAAGCACTCTACCACTGAGCTACAACAGCAGCCCCTCATTCAAGTTCTTTATAGCTGAATTAACTCCATTGTGTGTCTGTATACACACACACACACACACACACACACACACGCGTGCGCGCAAAATGTTTTCTTTATGCATTCATCTGCTGACAGATAGTTAGGTTGCTTCCCTAATCTGTCTAATCTTCCTAATCTGTGAGTTGTGTTGTTATTAACATAGGTACACAAGTATCACTATAGTATTTTGACTTTAATTCTTTAGAATAAATACTGAGGAGTGGTATAGCTGGGTCATGTTGGTTTCATTCCTAATCTTTTTTTTTTTTCATTCCTAATCTTTTGAAGAACCTCCAAACTGATTTCCAAAATTGTTGTACTAATTTACAAAGTGTTCCTTACATACCCTTCAGCATTTATTATTATCTGTATTTCTTTTTATCTTTTTTTTTTTTTTGGTACCAAAGATTGAACCCAGGGGCACCTCACCACTGAGCCATATCCTCAGCCCATTTTATTTTTTCTTTTGAGACAGGTTCTCACTATGTTGATCAGGGCTTTACTAAATTGCTGAAGCTAGCCTTGAACTTGCAATCCTCCTGCCTCAGTCTCCCCAGTGGCTAGGATTTCAGGTGTGCACCCCTGCACCCAGCTAGATCATTGTTCTTTTTGAAATTATTGAATATTTCATGGATATATTATAGTTTATATAAACATTTTCCTCCTGTTAAGTATTTAAAATTATTCCTTTTTCTATTAATAAATAATACTTATATCTGTATCTTTTAACATTTTTACAGGTGTAAGTACCTAGAAGGTTCTTAGTGATAGAATTGCCAAGTCAAAAGTTATGTAAATTTTGCGAGGTAAAGTGGTACACTTGTGTAATCCCAGTTACTGGGGAGGCTGAGGCAGGTGGATTACATGTTTGAGGACAACCTGGGCAATTTAGCAAGATACTGTCTAAAAATAAAATATATAAAAAGGGTTGATGATGTAGCTCAGTGGTAGAATACTTTTTGAGCATGTGATTCAAGAGGGTTGAAAGAGACATTAAATTCTCATCTTTCCATTAAATTCTCCTCCATAGGTGGAGGTTCATAGCCGATACCTATGAGGAGCCATGAGCTGGTACTTATGAGTAACTTCAAACAGTTGGTACTTAGGAGAAAGTGATTCTAGAAAGCTGGAAATGAAATGGGGGAAGGTAGGCAGGGGATTTCTGTTTTTTTGTAATAAGCCCTGACAACTTTTTTTTAACTTAAGTGCTGGGAATGGGATTGAACCCAGTGTTCTCTACCACTAAGCTATACCCCCTGCCCCAGTTCTGAGAACTTTTAACTCTATATACCACCATTAGAAATGAAGCTATAACACATCCATTATCATTATATGTAAGAAGTTAACTTCTTTTCCTCTAGAATTATACCACTGTCTACCGAGTTTGGGAGAATTAGAAAACAGTAACTCAAATAATTTTTTGAGGGGTTTAATTCTTTCGCAGAATCCTAGTTCAAAAAGCATGTGTATTTATTTAACTTTAATAAAAAACTAAATTTTGGGCTCTCTAATGACCTTGGAACATTCTGTGGAATTTTTTGAATCTGTTGATTTTTCTTGACTTTTTCTCCAAAAAATATTGAAGGATTCTAGTTATTGAGATTTTGCTGAATTACTTTAATGAGTGAATTCTTTTTTTTCTTTTTTTTGCGGTGCCTGGGATTGAACCAGGGCCTTGTGCTTGACTTGCAAGCACTCTACCAACTGAGCCGTATCCTTAGCCCCAAGTGAATTCTTAAGAAAGAAAGAAAGAAAGAAAGAAAGAGAAAGAAAGAAAATGATTCTTGAACTCTCTTTTTCAGATTTTGTTATGGATGTCAGGGGGAATTGAAAGACCAGCATGTAAGTTCATTGCTTTCTTAATGTTCAGTAATATATAAGAAATACTGAGAAAATGGTACTATAGTAAGTTTTCAATAGTTGTTGAAAATCAGGCTTTTATCAGGTTACTCTCTATAAATATAATTACAGCAGGTAAAGATAGAATGGGAAAAATAATTTGAATAGTTTCATCATTCTACATTCAAGCTTTGCTGTAAAGATATTTTAGTACTTTGTCTTCTGCTTTCAAGCTAAACTGCATTAAGTTTGGAAGCATTTTAAATGTTTCTTCATATTATATTTCAGGTTTTGTTTTGACTCATTTTGAAGTTTTTAAGGTAGCCAAAGATAAAATAATTGTGCCAATAAGAAAATATTTTTGAAAAAAGTTTAAGACAGAGCTGGGTGTGGTAGCATGCTCTTATACTCCCAGCTACTCAGGAGACTGAAGCAGGAGGATCATTTGAACCCAGGAGTTTGAGGCCACCCTGGGCAATGTGGCTGGACTGCATCTCAAAACAACAAAAAGAAAGCTTTAAAAAAAGCTCTTGGGACTGGAGTTGTAATGCAGTGGTAGAACACTTACCTAGCATGTGTGAGGCACTGGGTTTGATTCTCAGTACACATAAAAATAAATAAATAAAATAAAGGTATCATGTCCATCTACAACTAAAAATTTAAAAAATCTTTTTGAAGATAGTCAATTTGAATATATAAACTTGTATAAATGTAGATAATATAAATTGTGTCTAGCTTTAGTATTTTACTACTTAAGCTACATGTTGATATTTAAAACTGTACTTTATAAATTATATTAAATATTTATTAGAAGTATTGCTTGGTTTGGGCTAAGGGCATAACTCAGTGGTAGATCTTTTTTACTTGGGTTTGACCCTCACGACCAAAAAAACATTTTTTTAAGTATTGCTTAAAAAAAAAGAATTGTGAAAAAGAAGAAAATGAGAACAGAAAACAACAAAAATGTATCTCTTATTTATTCTCTCATGTTTCATAAAAACAATTTTGTTAAATTTTATAGAAAGTGAGTTTTTTTCCTATGTGTCTTAATGTGTCATTGACATTCTTTAAAGGTTTAATTAAAAGGGAAATGTAACTTTTATAATTAGGAGGTCATTCTTAAAGAAAACAAAATCTGTGCTAAATTTTTTTTTTTAATGAAGAACTCTTTATTTATTTATTTTGGTGCTGGGTATTGAACTCAGGGGCACTTGACCACTGAGCTACATCCCCAGTTGTACTTTGTATTTTATTTACAGATAGGGTCTCACTGAGTTGCTTAGCACCTTGCTGTTTGCTGAGACTGGCTTTGAACTCCAGATCCTCCTGCCTCAACTTATGAGCAGCTGGGGTTGCAGGCATGCACTACCATGCCTGACTAAATTTTTGTGCTTCTCTTTTTGCTTGAATCTGTAAGGTGAAGTCTCTAAGCATACAAGACTAACTAGCACTGGTTTTAAGCTCTTGTGTAATCCCCAAATAGTTACTTAAAATGAAATAATTGAGAGTACTGTATAACAGAGTAGATTTTAAGGACTCAAAAACAAAGTCTTTCCTTTTAAAATTGTTTTTAGTACTGGGGATTGAACCCAGTGGCATTTTGCCACTGAGCTACATCCTTAGCCCTTTTTATTTTTTATTTTGAGACAGTCTTGCTAAATTGCCCAGGCTGGCTTAGAATTTGTGATGCTCCTGCCTCAGCCTCTTGATTCACTGGGGTTTCAGACATGTGCCACCATGCCTGGCTTTTTCCCTCATTTCTTAAAGTGTGGTTTGGGGAAAAAAATTAATTTTCCCAGATTTGAGAATGTACAGTACATTGGAAGTCATATAATAGATAGATGGGTAAGGGAAATATGGGGATATAAAAGAGCAAAGTGGCTTGAATTTCTTCTAACTATGCTGTACTTTAGGAAGCTACAGTTTTGTTCACTCAATGTTCCTTCTTTTTGCTGCAGGTCTATGTTTGTACCGTGTGCCAGAATGTTTTCTGTGTGGACTGTGATGTTTTTGTTCATGATTCTCTCCACTGTTGTCCTGGCTGTATTCATAAGATTCCAACTCCTTCAGGTATTTGATTCTAGCATGCAGTGCACATTATGTGTGCTAAAAAGAAATTTGTAACGGTAAATAAAATGATTCTTTAGAAAATCAATTTGAGAAGAAAATCTGACTTAAGGAACTTTTTGCTAAGAAAGTATTTTACACAATTTTTTATGTGTCCTGTCCCAGAAATTCCTAGACTTCAATAGTATTTCTTTCAGTTTAATTTAATTTTCTGTTGTTTTGAGTCATAATGTTTTCAAAGTCATTATGCATTATTATGGGTAAATTACTTATAATGATTAAGGTGATGTGATAATCTCATTGTTTTACAATTGAAGTAAATATAGAATTTTTGTGATTTAATTCTTTAATTTCATGTAAAAAATTGAATTAAAATTTAATATAAGATGAAATTTAATAGTTATGAAATTAATACATACTGTGAAATGATATACTACTACATCCACTAGAGGGTTCTTTTTAGGCTTAACTAAATATTTGGAACATAATTATAAAGTTAATATGTCAGATTGTTTATGGCTATTACCAATAGGAGTCTTTTTAGGCACAATACTCAAATTCACAAGACTGCCATGGTTGCTACCCCTCAAGGGAATATTAAACTAGAATAGCAGCCAGGGTGTAGGGTAGCATCAAATCTTTGTTAGCAGTTCAGGTACAATTTAGCAATCAGGAACCATTTAGCAGTATAATTGACATTCTTAGCTTTATTAGGTAGAGCTTAAAAGCTTAACTGAAGGTCAGATTTAAAGACAGCAAGGGGCCGGGCGCGGTGGCGCACGCCTGTAATCCAAGCGCTGAGTCAGGAGGATCGTGAGTTCAAAGCCAGCCCCAGCAATTTAGCGAGTCCCTAAGCAACTCAGTGAGACTCTGTCTCTAAGTAAAATACAAAATAGGGCTGGGGATGTGGCTCAGTGGCTGAGTGTCCCTGAGTTCAATCCCTGGTTCCAAAAAAAAATACTTCCTAAAGACAGCAAGGGAAGAGATCTTGTTTAACTCTTTTGGTCTCATATGCTAATCCTATTGTTTTAAAATATTTTATTTAATAGAGTATGTCCAATTCCAATGTTTTAGTTGGTTGATTTGAGACTGATTTACCAAATATACTTCAAGCTAATGAAGTTGTGGTGTCTGTCCCTGTTAGCCTCACTGATTTTCATACCCTGGGATTATTTAACTTACTCTCTCCAACTTTCCCATTCTGTGTCATCAAAGAAACTTAGGTGAGAATGTATGATAGAGTCTGTTTTGGGTTCAATGCAGAAATCTCATTATAGGCAGAACTCTTTTCTAGGTATTCCCTGTTGAGAGTGAACAAGTCTTCTATTAGCAAAGGTATGTGTATTTTATATGTGTAAATTTTAGTCACTCTAGATAGTGTTTCATTATGCAATTTGTGATTTTATAAATAAGAATTCTTAGTGAAAAATATTCTCGATAAAGACAATGTAATCCCACCCTGGAGATCTATTCAATAAATCTTTTGTGAAGTCTGGAAATAAGCAGTTTTTAACAAGTATACACAAAGACATAATGCAACCACAGGAATAGGTGTTCCTCTCAGGATTCATATCCCTGAGCCTAGACCCAGTAGAACTTTATGTGGAAACCAATTTCAGCTAGAGGTAACCTGGTAACTGCTATCTTCTTTCTGCTCTGTCAACAGAGGTATCAGTGACTTACAGGAGATTCCTTTAAACTGTCAGAGTATTCTGTGTCCCCATACCTGGGTTTGAGGGAAAATCTTGAATAGTTAGTTCCTCTTGAAAAGTTAACTAGAACCATATTAGAGACTAAATCTCCCTACTGATACAAAAGGGACCTCCAAAGTTTATTTTGACACCTTTAACATGTTCCCCCATTATGGATTTCACTTACATACATGACAGGGTTAAGATGAATATTTTAGTTACACTTAAGGAGGAACATTTTTTTTTTTTTTAACAATAATAAAGAAAAATTTTGGCTTGTTTAAGATTGCAGAAATGAGGACTAGGGGTGGCACTCAATAGAGCACTTGCTTAGCATGCACAAGTCCCTGGACTCAGTTCCCAGCACCAACCACACAAAAAAGATTGCATAAATGGAAATGGTGATTAAGACAGTTCTGGTCTTTAATTTCTTTCTTGAAAGTCCACAGTGTATTATTTTAAATACTTTCAAATGTGTACATTTTTACTTCATATTCTGTCTTATTCAGCCTGATAATGTTTGTCTCTTAAAGCTTTAGCAAACCATAAGCACAACAACTTCCCTGAGTTATTTTTTAAATACCCACCTTCATAGGAATAGCGAGAGTTAATAAAATTACTATTGTTTTAAGTCAGTAAGTGTTGGGATATTTTGTCACATAACAATAGATAACCAGAACACCCTGTTCTGAATGGGTTACATCATATTCTGAATGGGTTACTGTTCATTAGGAGAAGCAAAACCAGCATGAGTAATATCAGCAGGGTATGCAATTGTGGGAGGTAGGTAAGCAGTCTCTGTAAGGCTGCAGCTTCTGCTACTGATGTTGGACTTGAAATTAGCAGACCCAGCATTTTGGGAAAGAAGAATGAATGTGAAGTAAGAACAAACTGGAACTCAGGATGCAAACTGAACACCACTTCTGTCGCTCAAGACCTTCAACCTTAATGAGGCAGATAAGCTGCAGAATAAGTTCATGCTCTTCACTGTGGAGCTATACATGCCAGTGAAGTGAACTAACAGCATTAGTGGCAACATGGGTGAGTTGCAACAGCACCTGGCCCCACATCACCCTTTACAATGCAACAAAGTGGCTGCAGCTTCATTTATACATGCCATACATTTCTACTCACATAGATTTCTTCCAGAACTAACTCTAACCAAGAAGCATACTGGGAAGGGAATTGTGGGAAATATAGTTCCATTTAAGTTGATTCAGTAGAAATGCACCACAGGACTGACTGCATAAATATGAAAGCATATTTGTTGATAAGGGAAAGATAGAAAATACAGTTTAGGAAGAAAAGCAGATTGTATGACTACGCTTGTAGCTTGGTTGTACAGCATGTGCTTCACATGTGCAAGGCTATGGGTTCAATTTCTGTTATCAAAAGAAAAAACAGATTGTAAGACATATGATATTATTACAGTGGTCCTCTTCACCTTTTGAATGTAGCCCTCACTGCTATGAGGCCAATTTTTTTTTTTGGTGCCAATTTGTTTTGGTATGGGGGATTGAACTCAGAGGCACTCAACCACAGAGCCCGTCCCCAACCCTATTTGGTATTTCTTTAGAGACAAGGTCTCACTGAGTTGCTTAGGGCCTCGATAAGTTGCTGAGACTGGCTTTGAACTCTGGATCCTCCTGCCTCAGTCTCCTGAGCTGCTGGGTTATGAGGCCTATTTTAAAAGGGACATGTTTTTCTTTTCCTCTTCTCCTCCCGTCTCTAGCCTGGGGCAGAGAACAGGATTACCTTTTACCCATCCTAGACCTAGTTATCTGAATTTGAGCACAGGCCCACCACAGGAACTAAGTAATTCACACTTGGGGGATGGCACCAGAAGGTCTAAGGAATTGCTGTCTCCCCCAAGTTAACAAGTGAATCACAGTCCTCCAGCTTGGCACATCTGGAATGTAACCTTTGAAGAACTTCTAAAAGCCCTCTCTTTTCCCTGATTGGCAGAACCACAGCCTCTGGGACTGGAGTCCCCTGTGCTCCTTTGCTAGTAAACCAATAAACTTTTTTTCCTTTTTCTCAAAACCATGTCCTCCTTATTAAATTGGCATCAGGGATAACGACCAAGCTTTTGGTAACAAAAAAATCCAATTTCTTACAAACATTAATGATATTCGTAAATATAGAAAAAGACTGAAAGAACATTAGTAATACCAGTTAAAATATTTGTAGTTATTTCTTCTTTGATTCTCCTTATAAGCCTTTATATTATTTTGGCATTTTCCTTATTGATATGATGGTAAATTTCATGTGTTAACTTCATTAGGCCATAGGATGCCCAGATGAAACATTATGCCTGAGTGTTTCTGTGAAGTGTCTACAAATGAGATTAACATTTAAATCAGTATACTCAGTGAAAAATGAATTACTCTTCCCAATGTCAGGGTGTAATACTGGCTTTACCTTTTGAATATAGTCCTTGCTGCTTATTTTAAAAGGGACATGTTTTTTTCTTTTCCTCTTCTCCCTCTCCCCTTCCCTAACCTGGGGGTGGGGAACAAGATTACCTTGTTATCTGTTCTCCCACAGGAAGGAGAAGTCATCAGAAGAACTAGGAAGTGACTATCTTCCAAATTAACAAGTAAATTCTAACACATCATTCGGGCAAACCTAGGACCCCTTGTCAGGGCACACCTGGAGTGTAGCCTTTGAAGAGCTTCTAAAAGCCCTCTCTTTTCCTTGATGGGCAGAACCACAACCTCTGGGACTGGAGTCCCTTGTGTTTCTTCTTTGCTAGCAAAGCAATAAACCTTCTTTTTCCTTTTTCTCAAAACCTTGTCCTCGTTATTAAATTGGTTTGACTTGGCATCAGGCACAAGGACCCACCTTTCCATAACAGGGGCAAGATCCAATCCCTTAGAACCTGAATAGAACAGAAGGAGGAGGAGGATGGAGACTTTAGCTTTTGTCTCTGCTTAATGGCTAAAGCTTGGAGTTCTCACCCCAGCTTCTCCTAGTATATATGTATCTCCTATATCCCATTGGTTTTTTTTCTGGGCAACCCTGAAAACATATCTATCTGTAATTAACCTGCAATATTTACACTAATAAAGTCTCCAGAGATGGTCTTGCAGGGCAGTTTTTATGGCTGCTGCACTCCAATCTCTGCCTCCATTATCACATGGCTTTTCCTTGTGTGTCTTCTCTATTTCCCTATGTTCTTTCCTCTTATCAGAACAGTAATGATTGGATGTGAGGCTCCCCCTCACCCAGTGTGACCTCATTTTTGTTTTTTTTTCGGTAGGAGGGACAGAACTCAGGCACTAAACCACTGAGCCACATCCTCAGCCCTTTTTTTGTATTTTATTTAGAGACAGGATCTCATTGAGTTGCTTAGGGTCTTGCTAATTTACTGAGGTTGGCTTTGAACTCACAATTCTCCTGCCTCAGTTTCTGGAGTTACTGGGATTATAGACGTGCACCAACATGCCAGCGTGACCTTATCTTAATCACACTTCCAAATAAGGTCACATTCTGAGGTTCTTGGAGGATACTATTCAATCCCCTGTACTTATCAATAACCTTTTAAATCAATGAGGTAGTATCATGGAGGAAAGGGAGGGCTGCTCCGTCTTTCCAGACCATCTCTCAGCACATCATGGGATGGCCAGCCACAATGCCTTCACGCAACAACAGGAAGCCCAGGTCAAGATGCCTCAAAGAGGACTCCCAAGAAACCCCTCCCCTTCCCTCAACGAGGCCTGCTTCAGGGGCATGACTCAAGGTGCTTTGAGGGAGATGCCTGCCTTTCTTGTCCATAGCCCAAAGTCCCTGACCCATAGCAAATAAGGAGGCTCTTCAAACCACTCTGAATAGCTCAACATAGAAACTTCTGTGGGTCCTGTGGGATGGGGCTGCTGATGAGTAGAGATGGCTAAGGTGATTCTCTTTCTCGGGACAAATAAATCAGAGGTTTGGTGATAAATGTCCAGAAAGCATATTTAACAAAACAGGAGTATTCATCAGGAAATAGCTAGTTGCTGGAAGCAGCACTCTTTTCAATGAGTAATTAAGATGGTGTCACTTGATAACTACTCCAGGGAGCATCCCTCTTCCAGCTCAGTGTCATTAATCTGGTGTCATGGCAACAGACTGGCCTTGGGCTCTCCCTCTGGAACTTTGTTTTATTGATGTGTCTCTTGGTCACAAGTTACAGCTTGCTCCTTCAACTGTGTTGCTCCCAGCACAAGTGACAAGGTAGAAGAAAGTGAGGCAGATTTTACTGTTTATCATGACTTTTAAGGTAAGGCCAAGTAATCTGCCAGCTGCTGGCTACACTGAAAGGCAGTCTCCTTCCTCTGCACAGGTCTGTACATCCTTGCAGTTCTTGTTACCCTAGCAGCAGCAGCACCCGGGAACTTGCAAGAATCTCAGAATCTCAGGCCCCACCCCAGGATCAGAATCTGTTCTTAGCAGAATCCCCAGATATTTCATAGTCACATTAAAGGTCAGGAAACACTGCCAAACAGAGATTTCCCTTTAAGTAAGAGCACCAGCAGCAGCATCCACCTTGTTTCTCATCTTGGTTTTTTTTTTTTTTTTTTTTTTGGGAGGTGCTGGGGATTGAACCCAAGGCCCTGTGCTTGCAAGGCAAACACTCTACCAAATGAGCTATATCCCCCCAGTCCGGGGTTTCTCATCTGAAGCACCATTTCTTTTTTTTCCTTCCTCCTTCCCTCCCTCCCTCCCTCATTCCCTTTCTCCTTCCTTCTTTCCTTCTTCTGCTTTGTTGACCTGTCAAGATTTCAACAAAAAGTATGAGAGAGACACTGTGTATACAGCAAGGAGAAAGCCTGGCAATTAGCTCACTCAGGCACCCCAGGGACTCTAAACTGTGAATTTGGCATCCTGTTCCAGCAGTATAAAGCAGAGGAGGCTGTTCTAGACACTGTACCAAACACATGACAAAGCAAGCTTCATTGTAGCCAGGCTACTGGAGGATGCTGTTGCCTCTTCTCCATCACAGCAATGAATTTTTTGTCTAAACACTGACCTAAGGATGTTTGTGAAAATGTGTTGATATCCTAGAGCATCAAGTTTGAAAGATTTTCCTTCATTTCTAGAAGATGTATGAAAGGCCACAATTCAGGTCTCTACAATTATAATGAAATGAGAAAGAAGAAAATCTCCAGATACTTCCACTGAAAAGAAAAGAACAAAAGCAAACCCACTGAATTATCTAGATATTTTTCTCCAGGCCATGGATATATTTGATTTGTGGGAAGGGAAGATGGGATGGGATGGGTGGTAATGGAAGATGAGGGGAAGGAGTGTAATACAAAGAAATGAATTATAAATAGGAATGAAATGGGTCATTCTTTCAATCAATCAACCTTGACCTAAAATGGGAATTCTTTTCTTTTATGGATGAGTACTGTATCACCTTGGACAAGAGTCTTATGCTCTTTCTTCTCTTCTTCCTTCATTTGTCATATGAGGAAAATAATGCTTCTTACAATGTTAGATTATACTATTAAATGAAATAACATACAGAAACAATCTTAAAATGCTCAGTATCTAATGATATAATGAACATTGAATAAAATGTTAGATATTATTATACAGAGAAGAAGTCAATTCTGGGACCAAAAAAATGTATTCGTGCAAAAATATTAGTATCAATCAATTTAAAGTCTATGTACTTAAAAAAGTAAATTAAGCATACATAAAGCCCTGAGGGGTTGGGGGGGGAAATTGAGTTACTACTTGAGATTATTTAAGAATAAAAAACAAGAGTTGGGTATAGGCAGGGAGCATGCTTACATTCCAAGGGCTAGGAGGTGAGACCAAAGATCTGAAGTACAAAGCCAGACTCAGCAATTTACTAAGGCCCTAAGCAACTTAGCAAGACCCTGTATCAAAATAAAAATAAAAAGGGCACGGCCAGCCAGCCCAGAATCCCAGAGACAACATGGGAGCATTGTTGGGACCCAACATCAGCTTGGTCCACAACTCCACTGAACACCTGGTTCTGCTGGTTTGGCAACCAACAGGGCCCTTCAGGTACTCAATTCCCAGTCTCCCAACCATCCCTTGGCCACCAACTGGCCCAATGCCTGCAGCTACATGGCTGGCACACAACTTTCAGTGCCTGGTCCTGATATGCTCAATGCAGAACAGCTTTCCAAGATAGGAGCCCAGATCCCAGTGATCAGTTCTCAGGACCTCCAGGGAGAGAGATTCCTAATTGGGAAGTCGAAAGGGAAGGGGCAGGAGAGATAAAATTTAGAGACAAAATTATAGACCAGGAATTTGGGGGTCTACAAGTGAGGGAAGGGACTAAGACCAGTGTCACACGAGTGGACCCCAAAGGAGAGTCCCAGGGTGCAGTCTTCCAAAGGGACTGGTAATTGCTATACCCTTCCTCCAGGAGTCCTGCCTCCAAGTCTAATTCACCCACCTTAGTAACTGTCATCATCCTGATGGAGTTAACAGCAAATTCCAGACAACCCCACCCATCAGAAGAGAAGGGAGGCAGAGAAGATATTGAACTCCCAATGGAAAAAATGTTCAATTTTATTTCAAGACTTTTTTCCTCCATTTCTTCTTCTTTTTTGTTTTTTCATTTCCTGCTCTCACATCCCCATCATCTTTGAAATCAAGTACCTTTCATGTATCAGGCTAAGGAAGATTGGAAAGTTTGAATAGTATAGTTTTGTTGTAGATTCTTTTTAAAAATATTTTTTTAATTTTTTTTTTTTTGCTCTATTTTCCTCTGTTTCCTTATTGTTTTTTTTTCCTTTTTTTTTTGCTAATGACCAACTTCTTTTGATTCTGCTTTCACTCTTCCTATGATCTAGTACCTCTATATTTCCACTTATTACTTCATTAACATTACATCCTACACCCCTTTCCCATCCTCTTTGTCCACAATCAGAAATTGTAGACCTTATTGCAAACCTATTGTTATGCTGTAGATAATAATCAAACACATCATATCTGTTTATGACAACAATACTATTAACATCCTAATAAGGGCTATTTGGTTTAAGGCTGCATATTGGTTGCATTTGGGTGCTATTAATATTGATCACCCCTTAAAGGTGAGGTATTGGAAACCTGCAGGGAACATTATAAAGCTATAGGGTGGAAACTGTAATACCTTGGATCTGCACTGCTGGAGGGGAAGATAAACGAACAACATGAAAAAACAAGGGAAGAAAGCACCCCAAACAAACCAAGATGCTATATTAATAGAATCCATTGACAGCACAGAAGAAATGTCAGAAGAGGAATTCCGATGTACACAATTAAAATGATCTGTGAAGTAAAGGATGATGTAAGAGAGCTAATGCAAGCAACAAAAGATGACTTCAATAAACAAAAGACCAACTGCAGGAAGCAAAAGATTATTTCAATAAAGAGAGATTCTGAAAAAAAATATTGAAATGAAGGAAACAATAAACCAAATAAAAAAACTCAATAGAAAGCATCACTAACAGACTAGATCACTTGGAAGACAGAACCTCAGACAATGAAGACAAGATATTTAATCTTGAAAATAAAGTTGACCACACAGAGAAGATAGTAAGACATCACGAACAGAACCTCCAAGAATTATGGGATAACATGAAAAGACCAAATTTAAGAGTTATTGGGATTGAGGGAGGCACAGAGATACAATCATTCAATGAAATAATATCAGAAAATTTCCCAAACCTAAAGAATGAAATGGAAAATCAAATACAAGAGGCTTATAGGACACCAAATGTACAAAATTACAACAGATCGGCACCAAGGCACATTATAATGAAAATGTCCAACATACAAAATATAGAATTTTAAAGGCTGTGAGAGAAAAGTATCAGATCACATACAGGGAGAAACCAATTTGGATATCAGCAGATTTCTCAGCCCAGACTCTAAAAGCTAGAAGGGCCTGGAATGGTACATACCAAGCACTGAAAGAAAATGGATACCAACCAAGAATCTTAGAGCCAGCAAAACTAACCTTCAGATTTGATGATGAAATAAACTCCTTCCATGATAAACAAAAGTTAAAAGAATTTACAAATAGAAAACCTGCACTACAGAATATTCTTGGCAAAATATTCCAAGAGGAGGAAATCAAATCAAAACAAAACAAAACAAAAAACAATGAAAACCAGCAAAGGTATGAACTACACTAAAGGAAAAGCCAATCAAAGAAGAAACCAAGTCAAGTTAAAAACCAAAAGTAAACCAAAATAACTGAGAATGCAAATCATATCTCAATAATAACCCTGAATGTTAATGGCCTAAATTCATTAATCAAAAGACATAGGCTGGCAGATTGGATTTTAAAAAAGACCCAACAATATGCTGTCTCCAAGAGACTCATCTCATAGGAAAAGACATCCACAGACTGAAGGTGAAAGGGTGGGAAAAAACATATGCACACAAACTCAGTAAAAAAGCAGGGGTTTCCATCCACATTTCAGATACAGTGGTCTTCAAGCCAGAAGTCTTAGTCAGAAGGGATAAAGAAGGACATTTCATACTGCTTAAGGGAAACATAAATCAACAAGACAAAATAATCATTAATATTTGTGCCCCAAACAATGGAGCATATATGTATGTCAAAGGAACTCTTCTCAATTTCAGGAATCAAACTGACCACAACACAATAGTACTGGATGTCTCCCATCACTGGATAGATCTTCCAAACAAAAACTGAATGAAGAAACCATAGAACTCAATAAGATAATCAATAATGTAGACTTAACAGATGTATATAGAGTATTCCATCCATCAATGAGCGAATAGACCATATATTATGCCACAAAGCAATTCTTAGCAAATACAGAAAAATAGAGATACTACCTTGTATTCTATCAGATCATAATGGAATGAAATTAGAAATCAATGATAAAATAAGAAATAGAAAGTACTTCAACACCTGGAGACTAAATAATACACTATTGAATGATGCATGGGTAGCAGAAGATGTCAGGGAAGAGATAAAAAAAATTCTTAGAGGTAAACAAGAACACTGATACAACATATCAGAATCTCTGAGACATTATGAAAGCAGTACTAAGAGGAAAATTCATTGCATGGAGCTCATTCAATAAGAGAATAAGAAGTCAACAAATAAATGACCTAACCATTACATCTCAAAGCTCTAGAAAAAGGAAGAACAGGTCAACACCAAAAGTAGTAGAAGACAGGAAATAATTAAAATCATAGCTGAAATCAGTGAAATTGAAACAAAAGAAAAAATTGATGAAACAAAAAAATGGTTCTTTGAAAAAATAAATAAAATTGATAAATATTTAGCCACACTAATGAAGAGAAAATTCAAATTACTAAAATTCATGATGAAAAAGGAAATAATCATGACAGACATTATTGAAATACAGAACATAATTAGAAGCTATTTTGAATATCTTTACTACAAAAAAATAGAAAATCTCAAAGACATTGACAAATTTCTAGAGACATATGATCCACCCAAACTGAATCAGGAGGACCTACACAGTTTAAACAGATCAATTTTGAACAAAGAAATAGAAGATGCCATCAAAAGCCTACCAACCAAGAAAAGCCTGGGACCAGATGAATTCTCAGCTAAGTTCTACAAACTTTCAAAGAGGAACTAATACCAATACTCTTAGAAGTATCCCATGAAATAGAAAAGGAGGGAACCCTTCCAAACTCATTCTATGAAACTAGTATCTTTCTGATACAAAAACTAGACAAAGACACATCAAGGAAAGAAAACTTCAGACCAATATCCCTGATGAACCTAGACACAAATTTCTCAATAAAATTCTGGCAGATATCATACAGAAATACATTTAAAAGTGCACCATGATCAAGTGGGGTTCATTCCATGGATGTAAATTTGGTTCAACATATGGAAATCAATAAATGTAATTCATCACATCAATAGACTTATAGTTAAGAATCATATGATCATGCCAACAGATGCAGAAAAGGCATTTGATAAAATACAGCACCCCTCGTGCTCAAAACACTAGAAAGAATAGGGACAGTAAGAACATATCTCAACATTGTAAAGTCTATGCTAAGCACAAGGCCAACATCATTCTAAATGGAGAAAAATTGAATGCATTCCCTCTAAAAATTGGAACAAGGTAGGGATGCCCTCTTTTACCACTTCTATTTGACCTAGTCCTTGAAACTCTAGCCAGAGCAATCAGACCACAGAAATTAAAGGGATACAAAGAGAGAAAGAAGAACTCAAACTATCACTATTTGCCAATGAATTGATTCTATACTTAGAGAATCCAAAAAATTCCACCAGAAAACTTCTAGAACTAATAAATGAATTCAGCAAAGTAGCAGGATAGAAAATCAACACTCAAAATCTAATGCATTTCTATTCATAAGTGATGAATCCTCTGAAAGAGAAATGGGGTGAAAAACCACCCCATTCCCAATAGCCTCAAAAAAACAAAACAAAACTTGGGAATCAATCTAACAAAAGAGGTGAAAGACCTCTACAATGAAAACTACAGAACACTAAAGAAAGGAATTTAAAAAAACCTTAGAAGATGGAAAAATCCCCTGTTTTTGGATAGGCAGAATTAATATTGTCAAAATGGCCATACTACCAAAGGGATTACACAGATTTAGTGCAATTCCAATTAAAATCCCAATGATGTACCTTATAGAAGTAGAGAAAACAATCATGAAATTCATTTGGAAAAATAAGAGACTCAGAATAGCTAAAGCAATCCTTAGCAGGAAGAGTGAAGCAGGAGGGATCACAATACCAGACCTTAAAATATACTACAGTGCAATAGTACAAAAAGGGCATGGTATTGGAAAAAATAAAGACAGGTAGACCAATGGTACAGAATAGAAGACAGAGAAACCCACATAAATACAGTTATCTCATACTAAACAAAGGTGCCAAAAACATCCAGAAGACAATAGCGTCTTCACAAATGGTGCTGGGCAAACTGGAAATCCATATGTAACAAAATGAATTTAAAACCCTCTCTCCCTGCACAAAACTCAACTCAAAATGGATTAAGGACCTAGGAATTAGACCCGAGACCCTGCACCAAATAGAAGAAAAAGTAGGACCAAATCTTCATCATGTTGCCTTAGGGTCAGATTTCCTTTACAAGACTTCCAAAGTGCAAGAAATAAAAGCAAGAATGAATAAATGGGATGGATTCAAACAAAAAAGCTTTTTCTTGGCAAAGGAAATAGTAATGTAGAGAGAGCCTACAGATTGGGAGAAAATCTTTACCACATGCACCTCAGATAAAGCATTAATCTCTCTAGGATATATAATGATCTCAAAAAACTTAACACCCAAAATACAAATAACCCAATCAATAAGTGGGCTAAAGAACTGAGCAGACACTTTGCAGAAGAAGATATGCAATCAGTCAACAAATACATGAAAAAATGTTCAACATCTCTAGTAATTAGAGAAATGCAAATCAAAACTACCCTAAGATTTCATCTCACTCCAATTAGAATGGCTATTATTAAAAATACAAGCAACAATAGGTGTTAGCGAGGATGTGGGGGAAAAGGTACACTCATCATTGCTGGTAGAATTGCAGATTGGTGCAGCCACTCTGGAAAGCAGTGTGGAGATTGCACAGAAAACTTGAAATGGAACTATTTGACTCCTTGATTTATACCCAAAGGGTTTAAAATCAGCATACTACAGTGATACAGCCACATCAATGTTTATAGCAGCTCAATTCACAATACCTAGATTGTGGAACCAATCTAGATGCCCTTCAATAGATGAATGCATAAAGAAATTGTGGTATATATACACAATGGAATATTACTCAGCCATGAAGAAGAATAAAATGGCATTTGCAGGTAAATGGATGGAGTTGGAGAATATCATGCTAATTGAAATAAGCCAAAACCACGAACCAAAGGCCAAATGTTTTCTCTGATAAGTAGATGCTGATACAAAAAGGGGTGGGGGAGGTGGTAAGGGAAGAATGGAGGAATGTTGGATTGAATAGAGGGAAATGAGGGGAGGGAAGCTGGTGGGGGAAGAAAAGATGGTGGAATGAGACAAACATCATTACTCTATGTACATGTATGATTACACAAATGGTGTACAACCAGAGAAATTGGTACATTGTGTACAACCAGAGAAATGAAAAGCTGTACCCCATTTGTGTATTATGAATCAAAATGCATTCTGCTGTCAACATAACTAAATAGAACAAACAATAAAAAAAAAGGGGTTAGGGATGTGGCTCAGAGGTAAAGCATCTCTGAGTTCAATTCTCAGTACCAAAAAAGAAAAAAAAAAAAAGAGACAAGGAAGGCACACTGGACCACGCATATAATCCCAGTGACTCAAGAACCTGGGGCAGGAGGATCGCAGGTTCAAGACTAATCTATGCAACTTAAATGAGACCCTGTCTCAAAAAGTGTTGAGATGTAGGAGTTTCTGCCACATCCAGTGTGGGAGAGGGAAAGGGTTTCTGTCGGAGGAAGGTGGGAGCTGTAGATTAATCACTAAGAAACTTATTTAATAGAATAAACACAGGAAACAATTATCTTTTTAAATTGAAGGGGATGTGATGGATTGAGCCATGCCAAGATCTGGCCTTTAACAACATGGAGGAACTCACCTTCCCTTTATTTATAGTTGGTTAGGTAAAGGAGGATCAGGAGGAGCTTCTGTGAGGAACAGGATGGGTTGGAGTTAGGGAAGCCACTTGCTTTAGCGGGTCATCCCAGTAGAATTAGCATTTCCTCAGGTGGTGAGCCACTCTGCAGAGTCACCTACCCCAGGCTATCTGAAATAGTCTCTCATGACCGCCAGTTCCTGGGAGTCAGACTTCCGTGTCCCATGGCTCAGTGAAGCCTGATTCCTCTAGTCATGGATGGCTTCCCACAGGAATGTTGCTCAGTGGTAGATTCCAATCCTTAGTATGCTAAAGAATAAATGGAATTAAGTAAAAAAATAAGATGTAAGATGGATCGGGCCAGGGAGTGGTTGTCCTGAATTACTTATTAAATTTCTTTGCCTACATTAGTTCAATTCATAAAAGTGATCAATTCTTCACAATTTCATCATGGTTATCGTTTTTTTAGATGGTGATTTTCAAGAGAAGCATTTTAAAGGTCAGCAAAGTATTTGAGAATATTCATCTAGAATATTCATCTTCTGTAATAAAGAAAAGTAAAAGACTTACTACCTTAAACCACTGGTCACTTAGATGAATCTCAGTGCTTCTCATTCTCTCCTCTATCCTCTCCTCACTTTTCTTTCATGACTGACTTTGTCATTGATCTATCTTTGAACCCTCCATCGTGCTTCGTATTTTAATGACTTTTTTCTTCATTTTTTATATTTTAAATAAATCCATATTCTGACTTTTCTCCCCCCATAATGTTCTGTTCTTGTTACATCTGTTACATTCCAGATGTTTCTGCAATCCTGAATAGAACACCACCATAGAATTTCCTGCTCATTCTGAGGGTATCTCATCAATGACCTGGGTAGACAGATTGTTCATTCATGTATGTGGGAGCACTCTCGAATCAAAGACATTCCTCTGAAAGAGACTTCCCAATTGGTTTCATTGAAAAGAAATGAGCAAGCTAAAAGCCTTTCATTTGAGATTTGATAACAGCCAGAAAACCTTTGTTAACTAGGAACCTTAAGTGATAACATTTAATTAGCATGGGCTATAAATAGAATATCAATCAGAATTTTTGTTACCAAAAGCTCGGTCTTTGTCCCTGATGCCAGTCCAATAACAAGGATAGGGTTTTTAAAAAAGGAAAAAAGAAGGCTTATTGCTTTGCTAGCAAAGGAGAAACACAGGAGACTTCTGTCCCAAAGGCTGTGATTCTGCCCATCAGCAGGAACAAGGGGCTTTTAAACAGGTGATTCAAAGGCTGGATTCCATGTTTTCTCTGTTGGAGTTGTGATTCACTTGTTAATGTAGTGGATGGTCATTTCTGAGATCTTCTGGTACCATCTCCAAGGTCTGGATTACTTTGTTCCTATGGTGGGTGTGTACTCAGAGACAGATACCTCTGCCTAGGATGGGGAAGAAAGGTAATCCTGTTTCTCCTGAGATTGAAGGGGGAGAGATTAGAGAGGAGCAGGCAGAGAGGAAGAGAAAAATGTCCTTTTAAAAAATAAGTTGCAGATGATGTTGGAGACTGTTATGCTAAGTGAGATCAGCCAATCCCCAAAATCCAAAGGCCGAATAGTCTCTCTGATAAATGAATGATGATACATAATTGCGGGGGGGGGGGGAGGGCGGCAAGAATGGAGGAAGGATAGATAGTATAGAGGGAAGGGAGGGGTGGGGGCGGGGTGGGGGGTAAGAATAATAACAGTATGTGTGACAGATACCATTGCCCTGTGTACATGCATGAACGCACAGATGGTGTGACTCTACTTTGTGTACAACCAGTGAAACAATAGCTGTACTCCATTTGTGTTCAATGAATCAATAAGTAAAAAAAAAAAAATAAGTTGCAGGGCTGGGGATACAGCTCAGTTGGTAGAGTGCCTGCCTTACAACACAAGCACAAGGCCCGGGGTTCATCCCCAGCCCTGCAAAAAAAAAAAAAAAAAAAAGGTTGCAGTGGCAGAACAGCAAGTGATATATTCAAAGCATATGTTACAGGGACAGTCTTCAGTTTCTGTGTCAATTGGTGGCTGTTCCTTCTCTGGTTCTTAAAAGTGGCACATAATTTCTCAACCATTTTTGTACTAGATTTTCCTTTCAGAGATATTATTGATCTTGCCATCCTCAAGAGTTGTTTCTCAGGTGAGGGGACTGAAGGGGTGTGGGAAAGGGCTGGGGAATCTAATGGCATCCAGTGATGTGTCCTTCTGTCCTCCTGTAAGTCAGTCGAATTGTGATCAGGAGTCATGGAAGACTGTGTGAAGAAAGAAAAAAAAGACAGAATCAATTCAGAACCTTCATTATCAATAGAGATTTAGCAACAGCATTGTCTACCACAGATTATGGCTAAGTACAAGGAAAAGGCTTTCAGACCACAAAAAGAAAAAAAAAAAAATAGTAGTATTTGGTGTTAGTCATGGCTCTCCAGAGTAACAGAACCAATAGGAAACCTCTTCTCAGGAAATTTCTGGCTACCCAATCCCTTAAGCCATCAACTGATCAGACAAGGCCCAGGTCTGATCATGGAGAGTAATCTTCATTCAGATTATTCAAAGTCAATTGTTTCAAATATTACACTCATCTAAAAATAACTGTCATTGCAACATCCCAATGAGTGACAGGCTCCATGGCCTAGCCAAGCTCACACATAAAATGAAGCCTCACATTTAGCCATTCTGAGACTTGGATTTCAGATTCATTTGTTACAATATCTTCAGACAAGGGCCCTAAACTCACTTTGAATGGTATGTTTTGACAAAAGAGTAAAGATCAGAATGCTTTCACTGTCACTGCCCTGCAGGTGGGAACCCTCTGAGAAGGCTGGGCTTCTTGCTTTGTTCCAGGGAGTCTCTGCCAGGGTAATTTGTGCCTCAGGTTCCCCAGCTGTAAAGTGGAGGTAGGTTTAAATGTTTTAATTCAGGGGACATTTGTCAAATATTGTAAGGATCATACTAAGTTTCAATAAACATTAGTTTTATTCTAATTTAAGTTAATAATCAAGACATATTTTCTTCATGTTTGTTGATCTTACAGATAGGAATTTGGTTTGTTTTTGTTTTGCTTTTTAAATCTGCAATCTTACAGAAAGTTACACCAGCCTCACTCCTTCCTTTAGCCTGGGATTGGCATTTCCCTGTCCCCTAAGAGGCCCAATCTCACAGTTTTCACAGGAAAGCCCAGGAGAGGGAGGCATCGTGGAGACCCCTGTTCATAAACACAGATGTGATGAGTGGAGGATTGTTTCTCTGAACAAATTGCAAGGCAGAACTATTTTATTAACTTTGCAAAGGGACCACCTTTGTAACCCTTCTAGTTACAAAGGTCATGTTTCCTTTGGGCTCATCCAGTTTTATGCCTTAGTGTTGACATGAAGGCTTTCCCCACAAGCACAAAAAAACTTCTTGTTTTGCATTTTTCAGCTGCAGAGGGATTGAACACACTGCTGTTACCAGGAACAAGGCCCAGAGTCCAATTTAGAGACTTTGATTTTCATTATGTGTTCAAATCCTCTAATCAAACCTTCTTTCTCTCATCCAGATTTCCTCTCCATATATGAGTCTTCTCTCCTAAAGTAGTTCGTCTTAACACGCAAAGGAAAAACTTTCAAGGGCAAAGAGAAAAATGGATGTTAATCATTACAAATGACCCATCGGAACAGAGGTCATTCAACTTGTTATTTGAACATACAAAGGTGTTTCTCTTCTTCAATATTTCACGGCACAGAGAAGAGTACATTCAGATGTAATTTTACATGATTACCCTATTATAGGAGCTGCTTTCCCCAGTTCTCTGTTGGGTATGTTTGAGCATTCAAACAAACTGCCTTCAAGTAAATCCTGTCCACCAAATCTACATTTTCCTTTCATGAAGATTCTACCTAGCAGGGAAACTGAGGCAACATTACTTTCCTGTTCAAATAGCAAGAAAGGAAAATTTCTGTTGGAGGAAATTTGGAAAAACTTTTTTTTGTGTGTATATGTGTGTGGTAGGGATCAAATTCAGGGCCTCAGGGATGTTAGGCAAACACTTTACCACTGAATATTGAACTACATTCCCAGTCTAGGAAAAAATCAGTCTCTAAATTTTATCCTGAGTCAAATGTATCTCCTTCCCAAGGAAAAACTACAAGGCAGATGAAAAACAAAAACAAAACTCAGCTAGAAAAGGCAACATAAATGGTAAAATGAAGGACCAGAGAGCTTAAATAGCTATTATGAGCACATTTACAGCCAAGTTAGTGCATGCTTTAATATGAAAGACAGAGGAACTCAATTTATACCTAGTGTATGAGCTCTGTAAACTTAAGGTGCCTCTGAACTCTCAGATTCACGATTATAAGATTATTTAAGGGGT
>JAJEJO010005044.1:14171-43570 GCA_020662805.1 Glaucomys volans | reverse complement strand
CTATGAGAAAAGGGCTCCGAGTTTCAGGCATGGAGGCAGGAGGACTTTGGGGAATCAGTCATGAATAGAGAGACCTAGGTGTTTAGGAAGACTAGGGGTAGGAGAGGGAGATAGGAACAGGGTGAGGCAGGAGCTGGAATGGAATAACCCAGATCTAGGAAGATCACAGACACAGGGACAGGGTACAAGTGTGGATAGTTGGAACAGGGTATTTGTAAGATGGCTCATTCATGAACAGCATGTCAGACAAGAGCTGTTCAAGTTCCTTTTGCCCAGGTCAGCATTGGTCCTGGAGTAATACAGAGCCTCTGGACAGGGCTCAGCTGTAAGGAGAGCCATAAGGGAACCGGTAAGACCTGACACAATCCATCATCAAGAGTTACCGTAACTTTTCTCTGCTTCTCGGTCATGGACAACAGCCCTAACTAACTCTTCCTTCCTCACAAATGTTCTGGGGTGAAACAGCATCATTGAGTCAGTTCAGACCCTTCAGAGCACAAAGCAAATGCTCATTAAGAGGACGGAGGACTTAGGATGGTTTATTTGCTTAGAAAAAACAATAATAAAAATGGTCAAGCCGAACGCGGTAGCCACACCTGTAATCCCAGCGGCTCAGGAGGCTGAGGCAAGATGATCTAGAATTAAAAGCCAGCCTCAGCAAAAGTGAGGCAGTAAGCAATTCAGTGAGACCCTGTCTCTAAATAAAATACAAAATAGGGCTGGGGATGTGGCTCAGTGGTCGAGTGACCCTGAGTTCAATCCCTGATACAAAAAAAAGAAAAAGAAAAAGTTAATATGTGAAGGAGACAATATTGCCCCCTAGGGAGAGGTTGGAAATTTGCAGGGGCAGTTATGGTTGTCACAATACCTGGGGTTGCCAAAGAAATGTACTGCTGGATATTTATGTACATGAACATACTTTTTTCATTTTCTGAGTCTAGATAACAACTCTGACTTACACTTTAAGAATCATTTGCGTGGTGTAGGTATTCACTGAATATACTAGCTTTTTGTCTCTCACGTGAGAGAGCTTCTAACATTGTTACTTGTCTCACATCCAATATTTTCATTATCTGTATAAGCATCTGACAACTTCTATAACTCTTCTCATGCAGGTGTGCATGAGCGGTTATATATTGAAAAACATATTATTTTTATTAAAATTTGCTTTCTTCTTATTTCTCTAGCCACAGCCTACTTCCTGAAGCAAGATTCATCTATCCTGCAATAATTCTTTCTGCTCAGTACCCCTGCTGTGCATATTATTTTTTTTATGGACCTTTATTTCTTTTTATGTGGTGCTGAGACTTGAACCCAGTGCCTCACACATGTAAGGCAAGTGCTCTACCACTGGGCCACAATCTGAGCCCCTACTGTGTTTCTTTAAGGTGTTGCTAAATTCTGAGAAATGCTAGCATTGTCATTGTGTAACAGGTAGCTTACAAACATCTACCTGGGCTTAAAGGAAATAAAACAATTCAGTAAATTCAGAGAGGTAGAAGTCCATTGAAAGCATAATATAAACTGTATCATCATTTTAGTTACAGATGGACACAATACTTTTATTTTACTCATTTATTTTTATGTGGTGCTGAGGATCAAACCCAGGGCCCCAACACATTCTAAGCAACTGTTCTACATGGAGCTACAACCCCAGCTTTATAATTATTTTAAAATAAGTACCAGGGATCCCTGGGTAACTTCTGCCAGGAGGACCAAATTTATCTTTCTTTAAACAACTTGGAAAATCATCCTTTTTTCTGATCTTACTTTGAACTTTATATAATAAGCCTTTTTCCCTTTAGTTAACATGCATATAATTTGTCTACAATTTTGATCTAATTTCTAATTAAATTTGATTTAATGGGGAGGGCATCTGATAGATCTACATCTTTTAAAATAATTTAGGAGAAACTTATGAAAAAGGATGGATTTTTAAAAAGTTAAAATGAGCCACAGAGTGGCATAATTCAAGCCTTAAAAACATTTTAATATTGATTTCATTTATCTAGATAATTTAGGCAAAAAATTATTTTGGGGCCTCAGTCTTGCCCTTTTGCCTTATTCAAATCATATAATTCAAGAAGAAAAATGAACTTTGCTTCAATTATTGAAATTTTAAGGCATGCGTGTTTTGTAGTCCCAATCTTTTTACCCTCCACCTGTCCACATCCTCAAGACCTTTTCTCCAGGCAGTGTCTCAGAGGGAACGCGGGCCAGGTCAGCAAAGCCACTCACACCAACAGTTTCAACCAGGGCTCAGGTGTTGGCAGAATGAATCTTCTCATCTTCAGCAAAGTGGGCTTTTAGAAATCCCTCTCCCCTTACTCTGATGGGAAAGCTTTCCTTGAGCTCAGTTCTGCCTTAAATCGCATCTGAAACTTCCTTCATGCAGGGTATCCATGGAGAGCAGAAGACACATCAGGCCTTAGTGCTTACCTGTGTGTCTTAGTTCTGTTTCAGAGACATCCAGGTCCCGGCATGAGCTCAGAGAGAGAAAATCCTGGTGTGCTGACCTGGTTTTAATTATACCAGACACAGCTCCAAAACGAATGTCTGCTCTGCAGCTTCGTTACCTAGCTGGTGAGGTGTCTGTGGTGACAGGACAGGAAGGGGCTGTGGTCTGAACTGGCTGTGAGCTTAGACACTCGTGTGCTTCATTTCTGTTTTACTTTTGTCTCTGTAAACTTAACCCGAGAGTCCTGAACCTAAAGTACAGGTATGGGAGTGACCTTAATAGAAATACTTTATATAATCCCCCTCCATACACACTCATACATACTTGATTAGTTGGTAATGAGGATCAGTAATTCTCACCATCCTCACTGACCCGAGCATAAGAATGACAATGGGCAATTCTCATTGTTCCCCGACAAAGAAGATCTGGTTCTGTTTGACAGTTGTGCACTAAATCATTTATTACCTGTGACCACTTCTGGTTTTCAGAATTTACCTCTGGGTCCTATTGGCCTTTGAGAGGGTAGTTTAGCTCCTTCAAGATAGGGATATTCAACCATTCAGAAATTTGGTGGGGGTACTAGGGATTGAACTAGGGGCACTCCACCACTGAGCCACATCCCCAGCCCTATTTTATATTTTATTTAGAGACAGGGTCTCACTGAGTCGCTAAGCGCCTTGCTTTTGCTGAGGCTGGTTTTGAACTCATGATCCTCCTGCCTCAGTCTCCTGAGTCATGGGGGGTTATAGGTGTGCCTGGTCGATTATATCCAGTTTGAGGAATCTGCAGGACTCCTTTACCAATGTGCAGTAGGGAATGAATGCTTCAGAAGCCTGACTAAAGCTCAAGAAACAGATCTATCTGACTGTACATTTAGTACTGGGGAGAGCCCTTCATTGAACTGGGGTTTTCCCTGGAGGGGTGAGGGTGATGGTGTCACCAGCACACAGACACTGGGCACTTGCTCAGGATGGTGTTAAAGCAAAATCCGTTTATTGTGGACAAAGCTTTTGGTTATAAGGGTGATACAGCTGTTTATGTGAAGGGGGGGCCTTTCTGCACCAATCAGTGAAAGGTCATTAACTCCGCTTATCTTGGACCAGGAATGTTTCCAGGACAACAGGCAAGTATCACGAGTCTACTGGATGGCATTCCAGTCCAGCCTGAGTGGTGGTCCGTCGCTCACACCGTTGACTCAGTGACAGCTGCCACATATGCCTGTGGGATGTTATCTACATTTCCCCCTTCCTTTTTGATTGATGCTAGAAGGGCCTTTATTTTTATTTTTATTTTTTTTAGGACTCATTATTCTGGGAATTTTTTACTTTTTGTATCCATTATTTTAGACTCTGAAAGGAAAGGGGAAATTGGGCGATGACTCTCTGGCTTCTTCGAGCTGGAAGGAGGCGAAGTGGGGGAAAGGGTTTCCTTTCAGAGCTCTGGAAGTGAACATGGGGGCATATAGAGGGGGATGTGTGACGGAAGCCCCGAGGCCATCCAAGCCTCTTTATGTTGCTCCAGGAGTCCAGGTGGTGAGTGGAGGAAGGAGGGATGCTGTGGGACGTGCCACTCCCTCTGCCCCTGGCAGTTGCAGCTGAGCTGACCACCCCATCAAAAAACTGCAGAAGTAAAAATAGGGAGAAGAAAAACACAATAGTTGAGGCCCAATCAGACTGGCATGTTCCTCCCACGAGTTCATGGGCTCAGTCCTTTGGAGCATAGCAAACATAATTAATCTTGGGATCATACCTTTTTTGATGGTCTAGCTGTTTCCATCCTGCTCGACAAGTTACATAAAATAAGACCAGAAACACAATCAACAGTATTGTCAAGGCTCACAATCCAGGTTCTGTAGGCTTTAAACTGACTAAAAATTTCAGACTCTGACAGTTTCTCTTGATAATTATCAGGTACATATGCCTAAGATTCTCTCTTTTGTAGCTTTCAATCTTTACTTATTGTTGGGGGCTAACATAAGTGTATATCTTAAGTTACATTTAACTATTGTTTCTTGTAATTGTCCAAGAATGGCTATGTTTTGGATTTAACTGTTTGGCTACGCGTTTAATATCAAGCTGGTCAAATTGACCTGTTTCTGTCTGTTAAAGAGTCAGCTCAGTTCCCACAGGGGTCACTCATGGGGAACTTGAGAGTAGCTTCTTAGCTCCTTTAGTGCCATCTGTTAGGTATGGTCTCCTTGATGAGGTGGCTTCTTTGGAAGCATTAGGGATGTCTCCTTTTTCCAATGATCCTCCTCTGCAGCAGATGCACTGATTGGCTTTTCATCCTCTAGTGGTCTCATCAATCTCCCTGATTGGGAGGTCGTGTGGTCCAGAGTTGTAAAGCTCCTAAAAGAAATTCTCTTGTTCCCTGGATTTTGTTGACTCTGAGGGCAAGAACCTAATACTGATTTTCCTGGTCCCTTTATTTTAATCTCAATCTCTAAGTTTGATCTTAAACATTTAGCAAGTCGGTCTCACCAGTCATAAAGTAAGAGGATTGGGCTTTAACTTTAATGTTTATAATTTTACAGTTATTCACTCCCTTTTATTTAATTGGGGTTCATATTATCTTATCTGTCCTCTAGGTGATGGTTTTCATATTTAGGTTGTTTATTCTTGAAGTAGTACACTTGCAAAACATTAATCAGGCAACAAAGTTTAAAGGAAAATAAAAAATGGAATTAACAACAGTAAAAACATTTAGTTTGTAAAATAGCTATCTTGGATTTTGGCTGAGCTCTACATTATATCCCCTGTTTGAGATCACAGTAATTTTACAACAACAACAACAACAACAACAAATCATCTTTTGAATATAATTCCAAATAAGGTGAAGTATGGCTTATTTTGGAGCCATTCTGACATGCAGTAAGGTGGGAGGCAGAGCCTTATCTCAGGGGGGGCAGGGCTTTTCATAAATCTTAGGTAAAGTGTTCTAGTTCTGAAGCTGATCTTTGCCTTTTTTGCCATGATTAGCATGACCATACTTTTAGGTCCAGTGACAGGCAAAGGAGGACTGGAAAATAAAGATTCACAAACACAGATTCTGAAGATTAAGCTGGGATCAGATGGAGCTCTGTTTTCTGATGGAGATGCAGATCCAAAGAGTTATGCTGGCAATCTTTACCTATATATGTCTCACTGGAAGTTTAGAGAGTATGCAAGCATTATTTTTTGTATTTTGGAAAGTTGCAGAAACTAGGAGGACATCTATGTAGTTTTTCCACAGTTGCAAAGTGCAATGTTAGGATCTCTGTGTAGCTCTCAAGAAAGTCCACTGTCCAAAGTTACTATAAGGTGGGCAGAAATTGGAGAAGGGAGCTGGTGAAACATTGTAGTTGTCGAGCAAAAGAATTCCTTCCTGTCCAGGAGCTGTGTGCTCTGATCAAGGTCAGAGCTGATAGGAGTCTTGCACAGAGCATTCCCATGCAGGGCATTGCCATAGCAGGCAGGTATCCTTTCCCCCTGCATAGGAACATTTCCACAGCCATGAGGTCATCAGAGATCCCCAATCTCAGTTAGTGCAGTCCTATTCTCTGTTATCACTTTTCACACTCCTCTTTAAATGTTATTTTATAAAGTTTGTACATATTGCTTTCAGAGTTTATATAAATGTTAGTTAACATAATATAACATTATATCTAAAATATAAAGAAAGGCTGAGAGAGCTTTTAACTTTCCTTTTGTGTGGAAAAGTGGCAAAATATTTTTATGTTTTATAATATTGACCTTTAAATAGATTAGACTCATCTTTCTTTAAAAAGATATACTTTAAATTTTTACCTCAGTGTAAAAAGACACCATATACCTTAATGATAACAGGTCCTGTTATAGAACATTAAATGATATAAATAAATCTCCAATAAAGTTTATTATTCTTATAAGTTTAAAATTACCATTACAGGGCTGGGTATACAGCTCAGTTGGTAGAGTGCTTGCTTGCCTGTCAAGCACAAGGCCCTGGGTTCAATCTCCAGCACAGCAAAAAAAAAAAAAAAAAAAAAAAAAAAAAAAAAAAAAAAAAAAAAAAATTACCATTACAGACAAGTTTAGTTTGGAGAACAGCAGCTTGATAGAAAATATTGTTTTGAATTTTCTGCTTAAAAGACTTGTATACCTGGAAAACATGAACACATTTAGTATACAAAGAGGAGTAATAGTACCATAATTACATTGATGTTTTATATTAACCAAATTTAGCTTTTAAAGCAAAACTCAGACTCCAACATAGTACAATACTTTAACATTTATTGTTTAATTATAATTGCATAAGCCCCAACATTTTAAGACTAATTTCTCTAAAGAATAAAGTTTAACAGACACAATATTAAGAGCAAATCAGTGTTCTAAAGAAATCCTTGTCAGTTTAACATATAGATTTAACTTTTTTTTTTATCAGTATGTTAGTGTTTGACCTTAGGGAAAACCTTAAATAGCTTTAACTGATTGTTTCACATACATATAACCAGCTTAGTTACACACAAACTTGTTGAAAATTGCCCTTTGCTTACACACATACTTTCTTACCACTTACTTAGACCCTCATGTATTTCATTACGTAAAGTCTTTCTTACCCAGAAACATTTTTTTTACTGAATATATTTCCATATGTAGAACCTTTCATTTTTTAAACCTCATTTTTTGTTCACATTCTGAAACAACCCATATGAAGTTTCTGAACTTAGATAAATAACTCCATTTTAATTAGATGAAATATTTTGTTATTTATGGTATTCTAATTGAAACACAGTTGAAACTTTTAAATCCTTCATACATAGAATTATATCAGTTTGTTTACCAATTTATGAAAACACAAATAATGTTTCAGCATATCACCCCATGGAATAAGAAATTAGGAGTACTTGATGTGATATTAATTAGCAATTTTGTAAATTAATTAGATGTCTCTGACAAACAATCATTATTAATCCCATACATGTTAAATCCAATTTGCTCATTTTTCATGTAAGAACCAACATGTCAGACAAGCATATTGAACAGTATTTGTCCTCTCTTCCTTGTTGAAGAAAAGTCCTAGAAATAATGAATATTAGACATTTTATAATAAAAATTAGTTTTACCACCTTAGAAAGACCTGTGGATCAGAAAATTTTCTTTACCTTTGTTTGTTTACCCAATTTAAATTGAACCTTTTAAACCATGTGAATTAAAGGTATTTGGATCCATTTTTTGAATTTTAATTTTATGAGCACTCATTATTTATGTCAATTTTTATATCATGTACATAATGTTTGGACACACAATAGATAACACAATATACACAGAACATAAAGATAAAGGCCTTGTAGTTTTCTGTAGGTGAATCTCCATTGTAATATAACAGATGTTCAAAAATAACTCAAGTTGAATAAAAATAGGACTGATCAGAAAAACATTAACCTAGGTATTTTAGATCAAGATTATGAGCTCAAAAATAGAATCCAAGGAAAAAACAAGAGTTCTGGAAAAATGACGTGACCATTAATGATTTCTGTAAAACAGTATGAGAAAGAGAAAGTCTTAAAATCATTTTTCTGTGTTGCAGTCCAGGAGTTTAAAATAGATACCCTTTGTTTGTTTGTTTGTTTGTTTTGTTTTCTCTTTAGTCTCAGGTTAGTCCTTGGGTCTTTTGGTTCTTGTAGTTTATATTCCAAAGCAGGCTTCAGCAAGGCCAGACTAGGGATGTTTTGCCTAAGGTTTTTTAACCCCTTTTTCCCTGGTTGGTAATTAGGTCAGGTTAGGATGCAGAAAATTATGAAACATCATGATGTTCCTTATTGAGACATGCCATTGGCTGCAGACCCCAGGTCGTGCTGCCATATGGTTCACATTTATTGGATAAGCTTGTACAGTTATTGTGTATTCTCCCTGGACCCAGGGAACAATACTGCATGATCAGAGGGCACCCTAAAGGTTTGATCTCTCATATGGCATAATTTTTTGTATATAGAAGTAGATTCTTCCAGGTAAGGAGGTGTGGTAGCTGAGGGACCACTCCTTTCAAGATGGCTACCTTCTTTGTTCTCCTGTACTTTAGGGCTATGAGTGGTATTTCCTGTTTGTTCTTTAAGCTCTTTGGATTCCTCCTGGCCTTGGAAACAGTTTTGTACAGATATTATTTGTTTTTCAGATTTTTCAGCAATTAAGTCCTTCTCCAAGATTGCAGCTAATACTTGGTATATCTCTTGTTCATTGTGTCCCCCTAATGTGGCATGAATAGCCATAACAATGGGAAAGAAAGAGGCTGGGAAAGACAACCCATTGTGGACTTCAGCCTTTCTAGCCAAGAGAAGAATTTTACTCTGAGTTTTTGGATCCCTAATATTCCCTTCTTCCACCCATGGGGCTATAATTAAAACATGCTCTAAAGTTACTCCAACTTCTTTTTCTTTCATTTTGACTCATCGGGTATTTAATAGACAAGGCAGTTACTTGGGGGCCTCTGACTTAAGGTAGTAAGTTACCCATAGCCACTCCCCAGTCCAGGGTCCAGTCAGGACGAGGGGTCCAGTCAGGACAAGTGGCCCAATTAAGGATGAGTGGTCCAATTAAAGATGAATGGTCCAATTAAGGATGAATGGTCTCTGAGACAATCATCTCCAAGGGCCCCATGTTGACCACCAACTATTGAACGGGGGTTTTCCTTGGAGGGGTAAGGGCAATGGTGCCACCAGCACACAGACACTGGGGACTCTCTCAGGATGGTGTTAAAGCAAAATCTATTTATTATGTACAAAACTTTTGGTTTTAAGGGTTATGCAGCTGTTTATGTGAAGGGGGCTTCTTCTGCACCAATCAGTGAAAGGTCATTAACTTTGTTTATCTCAGACCAGGAATGTTCATTGATTCAGTGGCAGCTGCCACATATGCCTGTGGGATATCATCTACAGCCCTTCAAGCAGCTTCAGGGCGAGGGAGATAAAGCAAATGAGTACACAGGGCAGCCAGCAGCTACTCCTAGGTTCCAAGGACCATGGAACCTTGTAGGAATGGGACCCCCTATCTTACAGAGCTTTTTCTCTTTTGAGAAAAGACAAAAACTTGGGTTCTTTCTTTTTTCTTTTTTTTTTTTAAAGGTGAAACCCCTGTTTAAAACAATGGTTCCAGTTCGAAAGATAACGTCTGTCACACATCACTCTATCCTTTTCACCATCCATGTTTGCTTTAGATACAGCTCAGGGTCTCCTCATGTTTACCATCACTACCCCTGCTGTATTTGTCCCTTTCCTCCCAATTCTTTGCTCTTGTCCTCCTCCTTTTCCTTCCTTTCATGCTTTCATCTGAAAAAAGTTGAACTGTTTCTCTATGGATCATCAATTGATAGATCTCTTTCCTTCCAGGTAATGAGTGAGGGTTTTCCAGAGAAATGGGAGAAATTACATATATGTATATATATAATACACAGAGAGGTGGGAGTGGTGGGGAGAGAGAGAGAGAGGGAGGCAGGGGGATTATAAGGAATTGGCTGTACTGATTATGGAGGCTAAGAAGTCACACAACATATTGCCTGCAAGCTGGAGAACCAGGAAAGCTGGTGGCGTAGTTTGAAGGCCTCCAAGTTTGGGAGCCCATGGTGTGGTTTCCAACTCAAGTCTGAAGGCCTGAGAACCAGGAGTGCTGAGGGCAGAAGAAGAATGGTGCTCCACTCCTGCAGCCAGGCAGTGACAATTCAACTAATGCCTGCCTTTTGTTCTCTTCAGGTCCTCTGTGGGTTGGCTGATGTCCACTCACATGAGAGGTGGGAGGCAATTTGCTTAACTCAGTTCATCAAATCAAGTGCTAATCTCTTCTGAAGTCAACCTCACATAGAAATAACATTAAAGAAGATATCCAGGCATCATGTGGCCCAGCCAAGCTGACACATTAAGTTGACCATCACACTTTGGAGATCCAAATAATGGCTCTTATCTGTTATCTGTTCTGTGCTCAAATCCTTCGCCATGATTTTGTGGTTTTCCTTATTAAAGAGGGAGATTCTCACCAAGTGAAGTGGTGCATACCTGTAATTGCAGCTACTTGGGAGGCTGAGGCAAGTAGATTCCAAGTTTGAGACCAGTCCTGGCCACTAGCAGAGACCCTGTTTCACAATAGAAAAAAACCAAGAAGAAAAGGTACAGTGGAGCATGCCTATAATCCCAGCTACTCAGAAGGCTGAGGCAGGAGGATTGCAAGTTCAAAACCATCCTCAAGCCAGGTGTGGTGGTGCATGCCTGTAATCCCAATGGCTCAGGAGGTTGAGGCAGGAGGATCGCAAATTCAAAGCCAGCCTCAACAAAGGCAAGGACCTAAGCCACTTAGTGAGACCCTTTCTCTAAATAAAATACAAAATAGGTCTGGGAATGTGGCTCAGTGGTTAAGCGTACCTGGGTTCAATCCCCAGTCCCCACCCCAAAAAAAAACCCCAAACCAAAATAAAACAAAAAACCATCCTCAGCAACTTAGTGAGGCCCTAGGCAATTTAGTGAGACCCCATCTCAAAATAAAAAGGGCTGGAGATGTGGCCCAGTGGTTAAGCACTCCTGGATTAAATCCCCACTACCAAATAAATAAATAAGAAAATAACAAAGAGCTGGGGATATAGCTCAGTGGTAGAGCATCCCTGAGCTGAAGCCTCATAACAGCAACAGCAGCAGCAGCAGCAGCAACAACAACAACAAAACTGATATTCTCCACTCCGCCTTTGAGTCTGGGGTTTCGCCACATAATTTGCCTTGGTCAGTGGAATGAGGTGATGTGCCAGAAGAGGAAACCTCTTCCAGGCCTAGTTCTCAAGAGGACTCAGTAGTATTCCTGCTCTCTGGGATTCCTGCTATTGTCATCTGCTGGACTCAGGAGGAGGATGAGTTCCACATGGAGCAGACCCATCCCAGCTAAAATGCTCCAGAGCTGAGTCCAGCTAGAACAAAGGCTCCAGGGAACCCTCAGAAACATTAGCCAGGTCAATGGTGATCAGCCAGCCCCCACACCACCCTCAGGCTTCTGAGAACTAAGTTGTGGTCTGCAGCTATTAAAGTTTTGGGTGTTCCGTACGCAGCAGTAGCTAACTGATGCTCAGCCTGATGAGAGCCATTCCAAGAGCCTGTAAGTTTCAGCAGATGGAGTCCAAATACGTGAGATACTGCATATTTTGCAACAAAGAAATACTTTCAACTGAAAAAAGCCTGATTTATGTCCCTTGTCTTTTAGAGAGTCATTGATTATTTAATGAACATTCACCTGTCATAATTTACATTGGATCTTGTGGGTAGCCACTCCCCCCTACCTGATTCTATTGCTTGTGGCACAGAAGGGTGTCTGGGGCCACCACATTTGAATAATTCTGATTTATTGCTCCATATTACCTTTGGTCAATTGCCCATTACCGGTTTCCTCCCCTGGAGTTCCAAGAAAGAAAAAGGTGGAGTGATGAAGGAAGCCAAAGAAAACTAGGTAAGTCCCCTTTCTCCACTCCCAACTGATGCACTTATACTCATACCTTTATTTTATGATTGGATAATGATTTTTAAAATTATTAAGCTGAGCGTGGTGGTGCACACCTGTAGTCCAAGTTACTTGGGAGGGAGAAGCAGGTGGACTGTTTGAGGCCAGGAGTTTGAGGCTAGCCTAGGCAATACAGTCAGAGCACATCCTTAAAGCACAAAATAAGTGTGGGGATGTAGCTCAGTGATAGTGTGCTTCACTGGTTCGGGGTGGCTGGAGGGTAGAGTCCCTGGGCTTAATCCCAGCACCATTACATAAACACATTACTCTATTAAAAATGTTCTGACACTTTCCTCCCCTCTCTCTTCCCCCAGTAATGAGAATGCTGACCCTCAGAGGACCGTCTGTCTCCACAGGACTAATCCTAGGTTCCAGGTGCAAGATCAAAGATTATCCTGGAGCTGAACCTCTCAAACTCTTTGGTAAAGGACTTTGTAATAAAATGTCCCAATTCATATTGGATTGATGTATTTGTAATATGCAACACAATGTGTGAGGTAATGGGGCAGGGAGTGGGCCTCGAGGACATGGATGCAGAAGGGCAGCTGGGTACTATGAATGGGCCGCCTCTGAGAGTTCAAGAGGTGCAAAGTAAGTTTGGAGCTTTAAAAAGTTATGATTTGAACTGTGCTTCTCTGAATGTGACTGAATTATTTCAGGCAGAAATTTTCCAGTATTGAAGTTGGCTACAAAAGGCAGACATTAGCAATCCTGCATCTCTGTTAAATTGTTTCGAAGGCATTCATTACACCAGAATTGCAGGCTTGTAATCTCAGGAGGCTGAGGTAGGAAGATCACAAGTTCCAGGCCAGTCTAGGCCCTCAGCAACTTAGAAAGACTGTCTCAAAATAAAAAATAAAAAGGACTGGGGATGTAGCTCAGTGTTAAGCCCTGCTGGGTTCAATCCCTAGTACCAAAAACAAAACGAAAACCTCGCTCAAGCCAGCCCATCCATATTGAACTTTAATAAACCCCTGGTAGGAACATAAGTAATATCTCTGGCCTAAGCCTGTAAATAACTTTGATTCAAAACCGTAAATAAGTCATTCATTTTCTCACGGTTTCCAAACAGCCTAACACTTTCATATTTCTATTGATTTATTGACACTGTGGATTGAACTTAGGTGTGCTCAACTACTGAGCCACATCCTCAGTCCTTTTTAGTTTTTATTTTGAGACAGGGTCTTGCTAAATTGCTTAGGCTGGTCTCATTAAATTGCTAAGGCTGGCTTTGAACATGTGATCCTCCAGTCTCAGTCTTACTACCTGCATGCACCACAGTGCCTGGCTCTGAATTCTATTTTAAAACTGTTTTGGAGATAGACACTGCTAGGCTGTTAACCTAATAACCATTTTCCACACTTCCTTACAAGGGAACTCACATTTTGTTTAAGGGAGAAATACACCTAACAAAGTCTGTGTTTCTGATCCTTCTTTGTAGCTGGTTGACCATGTGACCAAGGTATGATCAATGAGTTATAAGTAGAAGTCTAGAGACTTCTGGGAAAGCTGTTGCTTTCTGTTAAAAAAAGAACAGATTCAGGCTTTTGTTTTAACTTTTTTCTTCTGATTCCCCTTCCCTGGAAGGTAGATATTATGTTGAAGGTGAAGCAGCTATTTTGTGACCATGAGGCAATCATGGAAAGTGACTACCATACTCTAAGGAAAGGAAATCAGACAAATAAGAGGATGCTGAGATGTTAATGGTTCTGTGAACTACCTGTCTCTGGACTTCCTCTTAAGTAAAAAAACTAAACCCCATCTGATTAAGTTGTCATTTTGGGTTTTTGTTTCATTCAGCCAAAGGGAATGCCTATATACTTTGTTGGATGTCTTAGAAATTTTTAATAATTTTTAAATGACTTATCCACTTAATATACTAATCTCTAGACATGCTTTATGAGAATTTCAATTCAAAGAATGATTTCTGGCACTACCTTTAAGAACTTTTAGTTGAGTGTCATGGTACATGCCTATAATCCCAGGAATTTAGCAAGACCCTGTCTTAATAAGATTTTTTTTTAAAAGGGGCTGGAGATATAACTAAGTGGTAGAGATTAACTTGGGTTAAATTCCCAGTAAAACATACACACATATATGTGCACGCGCGTGTGCACAAGAGAGAAAGAGGGAGAGAGAGAGAGAGAGAGAGAGAGAGAACGAGAACATTTGATTTGACTTTGATTCCTGGGGGTGTAACTCAGTGGGAGTGCTTGACTATCATGTGAGAGGCTCTGGGTTCAATCCCAGCACTAAGGGGAAAAAAAAGTGAGTGGTGAACAAAACACCAGTGTACTGAGCACAGCCAGCATGTTCCCAAGAGAGTGAGTGTTCAGTATATGCTGCAGAATTGAATTGAAAAATCATTAAGTTCAAGAGAAAAACAATTATTTATAGATAGATTGCTTGAGTGGTATTGGACCCACAGAGCTCATGAGCTCAAAAAAATTGTGAGAAACTGGATGGTGGTTACAGTGGTCCATACCTGTAATCCCAGTGACTGGGGAGGCTGAGACAGGAGGACCACTACGTGAGTGAGACCCTATCTCAAAATAGAAAAAGGGCTGGGGATGTAGCTTAGTAGTAAAGTGCCCCTGGGTTAGATCCCCTAGTACAAAAAAAAAAAAAAAAAAAAAAAAGAATCAGAGAGCTGGAGCATGGATGGGAGGATAACTTTTAACCTGGGTCTGCTGATATTCTTCTCCATTTTTATTGCTAAAATGTAGATAAATTTTCAAGAACTCCTACACAGGTAAAATAGAGCAACATTATCTATTGAACAAATATTAAGGAAACACTATGTCCCAGTCATGGTGCTAGGCTCATTTCACTGTAATGGTGAGTTTAAAACAGTTCAGTCTCTCATCATTTACAGTCTGGTGGAGGAGACAGCTAGACATTTGTTAGAAATCACACAACTGAAAGCACAGCTGTCAAATGAGATTATCATCATTAGAACCCCATCCTTCATTGAATGCTCATTATTCCATAGGAGCACTGTCTGAAAATGCAATGGGAGTTATATTTAAAAGACGAGAATGATGATAATTAGAGAAAATAGAGTAAGGGAATTCTGGCCACAGATTCTTCGATTTTACTAACTAAATGATAAGTTTTAAAAAGAGGCAATTCAAATTCTCTTTTAGAGGATCAAACCAGACAATTGTGACAGAACACTCTCTCGTTAAAGAAAATAATCTCACAGCACCTTTCCCACCATTATCCCACATCTGGGCAGTTATGTTCACAGTAGGTTAAATGGAAAGATAGGAATGTTTAGGCTAGTTTCATATAATAATGATGTAACAATATACAAAAATATATTTATATTTATCTTAAGCTTAGATTTTAAAATTTATAACATTAAAATAGTATAATATTGTACACTAAAATATAACAATTCATATTATAAATCATTATATAAGTATGTGACAATATTTTATGGGAAAATAACAATATTACAGTATTTGCAATTTAACAATATCCAAATATAATAGCATAAAATGCAATAAAATAATTTTATATCATATTACCATGATAAGAAGAACAATTAATACAGAAATGTTTTTACCCTATCTTGGAAGGGTCTGACAGTCAATTTCTCCCTGTTCTCAAAGACAAGGGAAGGAATGGGTTCTGAGTCTAATGTACTTCACTCTATCATGAAGGAACTAAGACTAGGTCTGAGAAAGAAAAAGAAGAATTCTAGGGAAGTCTGGGAAGGAAAGAAAAAAAAAGCAAACATTTTTTCAAAGACCAAGAGGCCTATAAGGATGACAGAAAGAGGAAGCAGAATTTGTGACTAGGCTGGAAGCCAGGAAAAGTTGCTCAAGTAGATAGGGCATGGTGGTGCATGCCTGTAATTTCAGCTACTTGGGAGACTAAAGCAGGCAGATCACAAATTTAAGGCCAGCCTAGGCAAATTAGCAAGATTCTACCTCAGAATGTTAAAAAAAAATAATAAAAGGGTTGGGTATGTAGCTCCATAGTAGAATATCCATGGGTGCAATTCCCAGTACCATGAAGAAGATGAAGAAGGAGAAGGAAAAGAGTTGCTGGAAGCTATGGTTCAAACCTGTAATCCCAGCAGTTCAAGAGGCCTAGGCAGTAGGATGGCAAGTTGGAGGCCGGCCTCAGCAATTTAGTGAGACTCTCAGCAACTTAGTAAAACCCTGATTCAAAAGAAAAACTAAAAAAGAATGGGGGATGTAGTTGAGTGATATAAAGCATACTGAGGCCCAATCCACTGTACCCCCTATATGAAGAGAGAGAGAAAGAGAGAGAGGGGACAGGGAATTCATCATCCAGGAAGACCTGGGTGGATGAATCTAAGACAGCACCTCTGTGAAGATTATTAGATCTGGGCCCAGGAACTTCTTGGAAACTAAGTCATCACCTGTAGTTTGCTTTCATTCAAGAAAGCAATCGCCTGTCCCAGGGGACAGTGATAACTGTTCTCCCTGGGGTCCATGAGGGTGCCATTCCTCCATTGTCTACCTGCACCAGTTGGCTAAGGGAACTTGCAGCCAACACTGTCTGCCCACTTCAGTACCCAGTGCACACAATACCATAAGACACCATAAACCCAAAGTGGGGGAAACCACTGATGGGTCTGGACTGGGTCCCAGTGGAGCAGGGGTGAGGGAGCATCCAACACCTCTGCTTGGGGGAGGGTTGCTAAATAAAGGCACCTTGACTCTGGAGGAGACTTCTGTCATCCTGCCCTTTTCTCCCTCAGATGGAGTAGTATTTATTGAAAATGCTCTTATAATTAAAAATATTTACAAATGTAAGAAAGGAAATGAAAATCATTCAAAGCTGATTCAGGGATGTAGATCATTGGTAGAGCACTTGCCTAGCAGGCACAAGATCCTGGGTTCAATGCCCACAAAAGAAAAAAAAATTCAAAGTATTGGAATGCCATGTTTACCTTTTTGATGTCTCAAGAGCCTCATGATGACCCTAATGTTTCTTGAAATATATGGACTTTCTCAGGTGAGATGGCACAGGCCTGCCATTCCAGCTACTCAGGAGGCTAAAGCAGGAGGATTGCAAGTTTGAGGTCAGCCTTAGCAACTTAGCAAGACTCTCAGCAATTTAGGGAGAACTTGTCTCAAAATAATATAAAAGGGCCATGGATATGGGTCAGTGGTTAAGCACCCCTGGGTTCAATCCTTGGATGGATGGATAGAGATATGTATATATCTCTGGCCTTGCTTTATTTAGGATGATTCAATCTGAGGTCATATGAATTTAGTCATCAAAGTAATAGATTAAATTATTGAGGTAATATCCTTAAAAGCAGAGACAGAATGTTTGTGAGCCTAACAATGTCTTTGTTATTATATGCTTATTAAATATAGCCATGGCATTTTGTTCACCATTAAATATATCTAAGCCAGGCATGGCAGTGCATGCCTGAAATCCAGCCACACAGAGAACTGAGGCAGGAGGATCAAGAGTTTGAGGATAGTCTGGACAACATAGGAGGATGCTATGTCAAAAATATTAGTATATCTGCATGTAAAAAAGACATGAGTAAATTAAGGTTTATCTCAATAGTCATGAAAAATTAGAAGAGAATGGCAAAGTTGAATATTTATGCAGCTCATTAGGGTTATAGAGGATCCCAAATTGTACAGAATTAACTTGATCAATTAGTAAAATGGTTTGGATGCAATAGGGAAATGTGGGTGGTAGTACAATAACTTCAATTTATTTTTAATTTTTGGTACCAGGATTGAACTCAGGGGCACTTAACCAATGAGTGCCACACCCCCAGCACTTTTTGTATTTTTTATTTAGAGACAGGGTCTTACTGAGTTGCTTAGTGCCTTGCTAAGTTGCTGAACTGGCTTTGAACTTGAGATCCTTCTGCCTCAGTCTCCCAAGCCTCTGGGATTACAGGCATGAGCTACTGCACCTGGCTGTAAAATAACTTCTAGATATAGACAGGTTAATTCAACCTTTATTCTGCTACATGTTAGCTGTGCCGCTTGGACAAATTACTTTAGCACTCTGGGTTTCAGGTGGTCTCATCTGTTACCTGAAATTTAAATAGTAATAGCACTTTATATAGGATCCTGGAAGAATGAAGAGCAATAATGTGTGCAAAGCACTAAATTTGGAACCTGGCACACAATAAGTTTTCAGTGAATATTAATTATCATTGTTTTTTAAAATAAATATTTACATTGTGCTTGCTACATGCTAGGCAGTGTTCTATCTTGCCAAACATTTATGTGCTATAGGCATTATTTTAAACACTGTACAAATATTAATTCATTTGATTTTTCTAACAATCCTATGGGATAGCTAATATCATTATCATGATCATCGTCATCACCTCTCATAGATAAGGAAATTGAAGTCCAGAGATTAAGTAACTTGCTGAAGACAACATGGTCAGTAAGAGTAGCATGTAGCAGAATAAAGGTTGAATTAACCTGTCTATATCTAGAAGTTATTTTACAGCCGGGTGCAGTATGAAGAGCAATAATGTGTGCAAAGCACAGTAAGAGTAAGGGCCAGGAATGCAAATTCAAAGAATCCCCTTCTACCCACTCTGCTTCCCCCACACCCTACCTGGAACTGGGGTTAAACCCAGGGACACTGTACCACTGAGCTACACCACAGGCTTTTTTATTTTGAAACAGGGACTCTCTAAATTGCCCAGTCTGGCCTGGAACTCAGCCTCCACAGTAGTAGGGATGGCAGGCAAGCACCTACCTCTGTGCCTGACCAGAGACCATGCTCTTAACTAAGTCAGGCTTCATCATCATCATCATCATCTTGAACCACAAACTGAGGTGAAGCATGAGGAATTAATGGTATGTATTAATTGATTATTAAAGTTTTATCTACACAACAAACGGTTTCATAAAATGTGTCCATCACTCGTGCAAACCAAATTATATTTTAAATAAAAATTTGAACTTGGAAATGAAAACACACTTATGGAATCATTCAGAAAGTTGGAAGGATTGTTATGTCAAAAAAGAAAAGAAAACCTAGGGCTCAGTGTCTGTCTGTCTCTCTGTCTGTCTGTCTGTCTCTCTTTCTGAACTGGGGATTCAATCCAGGAGTGCTTTACCACTGGACTGCAACTCCAGTTCTTTTTATGTTTTGTTTTGAGACAGGGTCTCATTTAGTTACTTATGGCTTCACTAAATTATTGAGGCTGTCCTGAAAATTGGGATTGTCCTGTCTCAGCCTCCTAAGTCACTGAGATAACAGGCATGCACCACTGTGCCCAGATAAATTTGCCCAACTTCCTTCTCTTCTTACAGGATTGCTACAAAAATCATTACATTAATAATTCCTACTCACTCTCAAGTTAACAGAATGTCCAAATGTAAAGAACTTCATGAGGCTGGGATTGTAGCTCAGTTGCAGAGTACTCACTTAGTATGTGTAAGGCACTGGGTTCAATCTTTAGCAACACATAAAAATAAATAAATAAAATAAAGGTATTGTGTCCATCTACATTTAAAAAAAAATTTTTAAAAAGCACTTCATAACTTATTCTAAAATAGGAAAAACTTATAGAAAAATAAGCTATAATTACCTGCTATATATACCCCAACAGAAGCAGAGTGTACTGCTCATTTGTATGTATTATAAATGGACATGTAAGATGCATGCATATCCTTGGAAAAGAATCTCAAGGCCTATATAATATTCAGTCCATGTTGGTTGCCACTGGGGAAATGGGATTGACACTGTGACAGGGGCACAATTTTCTTGAATCTTGTTTGTTGAGATCAAATGATGATATGAAGAAATAGCATCGAACACAATTTTACAAGAGGGGCAATACAGAACTCATAGTCTCTGCACAGCAGTGTCACCCACCTGTAATTCCAGCTGCTAGGGAGATTGAAGCAGGAGAATAAAAAATTCTAGGCTAATGTGGGCAATTTAGGGAGACTCTGTCTCAAAATAAAAAGGACTGAGATGTAGCTCGGTAGTAGAGTGCTTGGCTAGCATGTGGGAGGCTCTGGATTTGAATCCCCAGTACCACACACAAAAATAAATAATAATAATTAAGAATAAACAAATAAGCAAATAAAATTTATATTTTCAAAAGTTCCAGTAACTTATTTACAGCATTGGATATCTAAGGAACCAAAATATTGTCCAGAGTTTCTCATGGTCCACATCTTGTACCTAATACTGAAAAATGGAAGTTGGATGGGTGGGTTCATTGCCTTGAAAATTTGAAGAATGAAATCCTCAGATACAAGGGTGAGAGAAAAGTAACAGGATTTATTAGAGTAATAGGAAGGAAGCAGAGTTCTGGAAGAGGGAAGGATTGAAAGAGAGGGATGCCAATGGATGTTTATATTCTAGGGGTTTTTAATGGGCTTGATCTGTCCCTGTAGATGATTGGTGGGTGTAGAATTTATTTTTTTATTAAATTTTTTATTTTAAAAATTTATTCTAATTAGTTATACATGACAGTAGAATGCATTTAGAGACATTATACACAAAGGAGCACAAGTTCTTCCTCTGGCTGAACATAGCGCAGAGTCACACTGGTAATGTAATCATGCATTTATATAGGGTAATAATGTCCACCTCATTCTACCTTCCTTCTCATCCCCCACCCCTCCCCTCAATCTCTGCACAATCCAAAGTCCTTTCATTCCCTGCTCCCCATTATGGATCAGCATCCACTTATCAGAGGAAACACTGGGCCTTTGGTTTTTTGGTTTTGGCTTATTTCACTTAGTGCGATATTGTCCAGCTCCATCCATTTACCTGCAAATGTGATAATTTCATTCTTCTTTAAGACTGAGTAATATTCCATTGTGTATATGTACCACATTTTCTTTATCCATTCATCTGGTGAAGAGCATCTAGTTTGGTTCCATAATTTAGCTATTGTGAGTTGAGCTGCTATAAACACTGATGTGGCTGCATACTGTAGTATGCTGATTTTAAGTCCTTTGGGTATAAACCTAGGAGTGGGATAACTGGGTCAAATGATTCCATTCTAAGTTTTTTGAGCAATCTCCATACTGCTTTCCATAGTGGTTGCACCAATTTGTAGTTCCACCAGCAATGCATAAGTGTACTTTTTTCCCACACATCCTCGCCAACATTTATTGTTCCTTGTATTCTTTTTTTTTTTTTTTGCAGTGCTGGGAATTGAATCCAGGGCCTTATGCTTGCAAGGCAAACACTCTACCAACTGAGCTATATCCCCAGCCCCATTCCTTGTATTCTTGATAAATGCCATTCTGACTGGAGTGAGATGATATCTTAGAGTAGTTTTGATTTGCATTTCTCTAATTGCTACAGATGTTGAAAACTTTTTCATATATTTGCTGATTGTATTTCTTCTGTGAAGTGTCTGTTCAGTTCCTTAGCCCATTTATTGATTGGGTTATTCGTGTTTTTGGTGTTAAGTTTTTTGAGTTCTTTGTATATTCTGGAGATAAGTACTCTATCTGAGGTGCATGTGATAGAGGTTTTCTCCCATTCTGTAGGCTCTCTCTTCAAATTATTAATTGTTTCCTTTGCTGAGAAGAAGCTTTTTAGTTTGACTACATCCCATTTATTGATTCTTGAGTTTACTTCTTGCACTTTAGGAGTCTTGTTAAGGAAGTCAGATCCTAAGCCAACATGGTGGACAGCTGGTCCCATATTTTCTTTTATTAATTGCAGGGTCTCTGTTCTAGTGCCTAAGTCTTTAATCCACTTTGAGTTGGTTTTTGTGCAGGGTGAGAGATAGAAGTTTAGTTTCATTTTGCTACATATGGATTTCCAGTTTTCCCAGCACCATCTGTTGAATAGACTATCTTTTCTCCAACGTATGTTTTTGGTGCCTTTGTCTAGTATGAGTTAACCATATTTATGTAGGTTTGTCTCTGTGTCTTCTATTCTGTAGCATTGGTCTACATGTCTATTTTGGTATCAATACCATGCTGTTTTTGTTACTATTGCTCTGTAGTATAGTTTAAGGTCTGGTGTTGTGATGCCTCCTGTTTCACTCTTCTTGCTAAGGATTACTTTGACTATTCTGGGTCTCTTATTTTTCCAAATGAATTTCAAGATTGCTTTTTCTAGTTCTATGAAGAATGTCATTGTGGTTTTAACAGGAATTGCTTTAAATCTGTATAACAGTTTTGGTAGTGTGGTCATTTTGACAATATTAATTCTGCCTATCCAAGAACATGGGAGATCTTTTCATCTTCTAAGGTCTTTCTCAATTTCCTTCTTCAGTGTTCTGTAGTTTTCGTTGTAGAGGTCTTTCAACTCTTTTGTTAGGTTGATTTCTAAGTATTTTATTTTTTTAGGCTATTTTGAATGGGGTAGTTTTCCTAACTTCTCTTTCAGTTATTCATCATTGATGTATAGAAATGCATTTGACTTATGGGTATTGATTTTGTATCATGCTACTTCGCTAAATTCATTTACTAGTTCTAGAAGTTTTTTGGTGGAGTTTTTTGGATCTTCCTAATATAGAATCATGTCATTGGCAAATAGAGATAGTTTGAGTTTCTCTTTCCCTATTCATATCCCTTTAATTTCTTTCATCTGTCTGATTGCTCTGACTAGAGTTATAAGGACTATCTTGAAGAGAAGTGGTGAAAGAGGGCCTCCCTGTCTTGTTCCAGTTTTTAGGGAGAATGTTTTCAATTTTTCTCCATTTAGAATGATGTTGGCCTTGGGCTTAGCATAGATAGTTTTTACAATGTTGAGGTATGTTCCCACTATCCCTAGTTTTTCTAGTGTTTTGAACATGAAGAGATGCTATATTTTGTCAAATGCTTTTTCTGCATGTATTGAGATGATAATATGATTCTTAACTTTGAGTCTGTTGATATGATGAATTACATTTATTATTTTCCACATTTTGAACCAACCCTTCATTGCTGGATGCACCCCACTTGATTGTGTCGCACTTTTTAATACGTTTTTGTCTGTGAACTGCCAGAATTTTATTTTTATTTATTTTTAATTTTTTACTTGTTCTAATTTGTTGTGCATGACAGTAGAATGTATTTATATATTTTGATAGATCATACATAAATGAGTGTAATCTCTCATTTTTCTTATTAAACATATTGTAGGATCACATTGAGAATTTTTGCATCTATGCTTATCAGGGATACTGGTCTGAAGTTTTCTTTCTTGATGTGCCTTTGTCTGGTTTGGATGAAATGATGGATGAAATACTCTATATATGTCCATTAAGTCTAATGATACTAGCTTCATAGAATGAGTTTGGAAGGGTTCCCTCTTTTTCTATTTCATGGAATAATTTGAGGGGTATTGGTGTTAATTCTTCTTGGAAGTTCTTGTAGAACTCAGCTGAGAATCCATCTGGTCCTGGGCTTTTCTTGGTTGGTAGGCTTTTGATGGCATCTTCTACTTCATTGTTTGAAATTGATCTGTTTAAGTTGTATATGTCTTCCTGATTCAGTTTGGGTAGTACATATGTCTCTAGAAGTTGTCAATGTCTTAAAATTTTTCTCTTTTATTGGAGTATAAATTTTCAAAATAGTTTCTAATTATCTTCTGTATTTTGGTAGTGTCCATCATGATTATTTCCTTTTTCATCATGAATTTTAGTAATTTGAGTTTTCTCTCTCCTTCTCTTCATTAATATGGCTAAGGGTTTATCAATTTTATTTATTATTTCAAAGAACCAACTTTTTGTTCTGCCAATTTTTTCAATTTTTTCTTTTGTTTCAATTTCATTGATTTCAGCTCTGATTTTAATTATTTCCTTTTTGCTACTGCTTTGAGTGTTTTGTTCTTTTTTTTAGGACTTTGAGATGTAATGTTAGGTCATTTATTTTTTGGCTTTTTATTCTTTTAATGAATGAACTCAATGCAATGAACTTTCTTCTTAGCATGGCTTTCATAGTGTCCCAGAGATTTTGATGTATCAGTGTTCTCATTTGCCTCTAAATATTTCTTTATTCTCTGATTTCTACTGCTGTCCATTCCTCATTCAGTAGCATGTTATTTAGTCTCCAGGTGTTGGAGTAACTTCTATTTTTTATTTTATCATTGATTTCTAATTTCATTCCATTTTGATCTGATAGAATGCAGGATAGTATTTCTATTTTTTTTGTATTTGCTGAGAGTTGCTTTGTGGCATAACATATGGTCTATTTCAGAGAGGGATCCATGTACTGCTGAGAAGAAAGTGTATTCACTCAATGATGGATGAAATACTCTATATATGTCCATTAAGTCTAAATTATTGATTGTATTATTTAGTTTTATAGTTTCTTTGTTTAGGTTTTGTTTGGAAGACCTATCCAGTGGTGAGAGAGGTGTGTTAAAGTTATCCAGTATTATTGTGTTGTGATTTATTTGATTCTTGAAGTAGAGAAGGGTTTGTTTGATGTACATAGATGCTCCATTGATTGGGGTGTATATATTTATGTTTGTTATGATTCCCTTAAGCAGTATAAAATGTTCTTCTTTATCCCTTCTAACTGTGGCTTGAAATCCATTTTGTCTGATATGAGGATGAAAATACTTGCTTGTTTATGCAGTCCATGTAAGTGATGTTTTTTTCCAACCCTTCACCTTCAGTCTGTGAATATCTTTTCCTAGGAGGTGAGTCTCTTGAAAACAGCATACTGTTGGGTCTTTTTTTTTTAAATCAAATCTGCCAGTCTATGTCTTTTGACTGATAATTAGGATATTAACATTCAGGGTTATTATTGAGATATGATTTGTATTCCTGGTCATTTTGGCTTATTTTTGGTTGTTAGCTTGACTTAGTTTCTCCTTTGAGACTTTTCCTTTAGTGTATTTCCTCCCTTTGCTGGTTTTCATTTTTTTCCCCTCATTTCCTCCTCTTGGAATATTTTCTTGAGAATGTTCTATAGTGCAGACTTTCTAGTTGTGAATTCTTTCGACTTGTTTCTCATGGAAGGTTTTTGTTTCATCTTCAAATCTGAAGCTTAGTTTTTTGTTGGATATAAAATTCTTGGTTGGCATCCATTTTGTTTCAGAGCTTGATATATGTTGTTCCAGGACCTTCTAGCATTGAGAGTCTGGGTTGAGAAATCAACTGAAATCCGAATTAGCTTCCCCCTATATTTAATTTGAGTTTTTTTTTCTCATAGCTTTTAAAATTCTATTCTTATTCTGTATGTTAGTCATTCTCATTATAATGTGACTTGGTGTGGGTCTGTTGTAATTTTGTGCATTTTGTCCTGTAAACTTCTTGTAGTTGATTTTCCATTTTATTCTTTAGATTTGGGAAGTTTTATGATATTATGTCATTGAAAAGATTGTGCATTCCTTTTGTTTGTATCTCCATGCCTTCATCTATTCTGATAAAGCTTCAGTTTGGTCTTTTCATGTTATCCCATATTTCTTGGAAGTTCTTTTCATGGTTTCTTACCATCTTCTATGTGCGGTTGACTTTATTTTCAAGAGTATATATTTTGTCTTTGTTGTCTGAGGTTCTGTCTTTCAAGTGAATTAGTCTGTTGGTGATGCTTTCTATTGAATTTATCATTTGGTTTATTGATTCCTTCGTTTCAAGGATTTCTGCTTCTTTTTTTTTCCACAATCTCTAACTTTATTGAAGTGATCTTTCACTTCCTGTATTTTCCCTTTGATTTCTCTCCTTATATTATTCTTTATTTCACATATCAGCTTAACTAAGTACATTCTAAATTCCTTCTCTGACATTTCTTCTACTGTGTTGTCTACAGATTCTAATGTTGGAACATCTTGGTTTGTTTGAGGCACTTTGCTCCCTTGTTTTTTCATGTTGCTAGTGTGTCTTCCCATCTACTGGTATGGATCTGAGGCAGTACAGTTTCTACCCTGTAATCTTATAGTGTCCCTGAAAGCTTCTAGTGCCTCACCTTTAAGAGGGAAACCAATATTAACAGCATCCAATGCAAACAATATACAAACTTAAACTTAATAGCTCTTATTAAGGTGTCTACAGTTTTGTCATAATAAACAGAAATGATGTGTTCAATTATTGTCTACAATATAAACAGTAAGTTTGCTAAAAGAGTTTACCATTTCAAATGGGCCAAAGTGGGAACAGAAGTAGTGTAGGATGTAATGTTTATGAGTGTAGATAGATGATCAGGTTGGATCAAGAAAATGGAGGCCAGTTTGGATCGGGAAAGTTGGAGATCACCCTTGGGAGATTGCAATATTAATGTTTCCAGAGTCCTTTGATCACCAAGATTACCTGCCTACATTACCCCTCCCAGAAGGTTGCAGACAGGGAGCTGTTAATTAGTGTTCCCTGGTCTGCAACCTGCCTGGATCACTCCATTTGGCCTTTCCCTTGCCCCTCAGCTTCTCACATTTTAGCCATCCCACTGGCATCTCCTGGTCCTAATCATGTATGCAGGAAGGACAGAGATAAGAAGGAAGAGAAGAGAAGAACAAAGAAGGTCTGGAATATATAAAAGGTCAGGATGCTCTCACTTCTTGGATACCAGATTACCAGCTATGGCCCCCTTTTCCCTCCCAGGAGAAGTCTGTGTTACTACTTTTAAATAAAACCTGCTTTATATGCTTACCTTAGTGTGTTTTTCTAATGTTCAAACTTCAACATTTAAGGAAGCAGAACTCGTCACCAATAACCAGTGGTATCAGGATTGCAGGCATGTGCCACCATGCCCAGCTCAACATTAATTTTTAAATTCAAAAGTGTTGCTATAGAACTGAAAGCTTTTAAAAAATTATATGTATTTTATAAATGAACATTCAAAAAACTGAAAGCTTTTGCTTGGAGAACGAGGACACTTACTGAGTTTTTCATAGAACATACCCATAGTACAGTTTCAATTTGGTGAGAAAAGTGGAGAATGTAAAGATTTTTAAAGATGCTGAATGTGTCCTCCTAGAGTGTTTTCATGTTTCTTTACAGTTTTAAATAATAAATGCCACTGGTATAAACAGTTGTTTAAGATGAATGTGGCTGGGTCTTGACTGACATCCTGCTGACCTTTGCAGAGGTACACATGTACAGATTGTCCAAGGGTCTTTTCAGTCAATAGGGTTTTATAGGAGAGTGGAGAAAGTCTGTGAATTTGGTAAATCAGGTACTGGAATTGGGAGAGCACCTGCCCTCCAAGATGTGGATGTGCTCTAAGTAGCTACCCCATGCCCTGGTGGTAAGGATTTCCTATGGTTTTCTAGTTAATTCTCTCAAATTGTAATAAATACACAAAATCCATAGGATTAATTCTTGAAGGTGTAACTGGGCTTTTCCCTTGTACATATGTCTGTGTGTGCACAAACATGCATTGTGTCGGTGAAGAATGATGTTAGATTGTTTTCCAAACGATTGTGTGGAGTTAAACTTTAACATCGGATTGTAGAAAAGCACCTGTTTTAATGATTCCTCTTCAACTTTCGGTTTGATAATAACTTAAAAGCCCATAAAGCTTGCTCAGCTGGATAGGTGAAATTTTTAACTGCATCTTATTTAAGTTGACATTTTCTTGCATTGTAAATGAATATTTTTTTAAAGCATGACGCTTCTTTTGAATTGTCTTGTTATGGGCCAGGCTACATGGGCAGTGACCAAACAAACTCCATTTTACTCTGAGATCCTTGTCATGTAAGAAATGCTTCTCCCATGAAAAAACTCCCCCTCTGCTGTCCTGATCCTGCTTTATACACCTTGCTTAGAAATACATATGCTTCTATACTTACACAATGTAAAATTGTTCTCTTTTTGGTTCCCATTTTTTTCGGGCAATGAACCCTGTCAGAGAATGTACATTAGTAACCATTCTTTAACTGTACTCAACTAGGGTCATTTTGAGCCACTTCCCCTTCTGTTTGTGATTTTAGATCTCATGATGTTTGTTTATGGTTTTGGATCATAGCAACAGCCACTTATGATTCATGTGCTTTTGGACTATACAGGTGTACCCTAGCCCTTGGAGGGGGTTGAGGAGTGTAGACTTGCAGTCTGCCCTCGTACCACCCACTGGGGTCCTACCAGCTGGTGAATAAAGATGATTCCGTCACCTGCCTTAAGATTGACTCAATGATTTATTGCAATCTTGCCATAACAGTCTTACATATCTTCTGTTCATTTCTCCTTTCAGGTGTTTCTCTTTTTTTCTGTTAATTTTCACCCACTCCTTAAAAACTAAATGGATTAAACTTTGTCCATCATGGCCAGCAAAATGTTAATATTATGTTTCTTCCATTATTTAGCAAGAGTTGGAAATATTAACTCATTTTAATAGACACCTAAGGAAAATATACTCTGAATTTTAATGTTAACTGTGGATAATTTCAGTGTCTCCCTCACCCCCAATTTGGTTAACTAGTTCATCTTCACTGGGTGTGAGCATCTAGATTCTCTAAGACCCAAGTCCAAAATAATTGGCATATTTTTGGCCCTTCTGAGGTAAATGATTGCAGTATAGCATAAGGGATAGCCTGTCGTACATTTTCAGGAATTGCATTACAATTTGTCTTCTTGTAAGTACTAATCATTGAAGTACTTTAGATGGGTCTTATTTTTCAGACTCTAATGTTTCTTTGCTGTTTAAGACAAATTAGGGGTTTTCTCTGGGTGCCGCTGCTGCCCACGCCGCCGCCACAGACGCCTGGAGGTCTTTTCTCTGAGTGCTGCTGCCATTGCCCAGAGGCTTTCCTGGTGTGCAGCTGCCTCTGATGCTGCTGCCATCTTTTCTCTGGGTGCCACTGCTGCCATCCTTGCTGTCGTGGACACCTAGAGGTCTGCTGCCATCAGTGCTGCCTTGGATGCCTGAGGGTCCCTTCTCTGAGTGCAGCTGCCATCTACTCTGCTGCCGTTGCTATGGCCAAAGCCTCTGTCGCTCTCCAGAGGTCACCTGGAGGTCTCTCTGGGTGCCGCTGTAGCTGCAGCCACAGCCACCATAGCCACCTCTGCTGCCACTGATCCCCCAGCCTACTGACAATGCCACTGATGACTGCAGCTGCTGCTGACCCCCTGCTGCTGCCACTGACTCCTGCCACTACTGCTTCCACCACCATCAGACGCACCACTGCCAGAGAGCCTCCAGGTTTGGTTGCACACAGACACATCCATTTTGAGATGCCGGCCAGAGCCTGGGGTTTGGGGTGCCGGCTGTTTTGCTGCTACGGCCATGTTGGGGTGCAACCACCCCTATCTGGGAACACTGGTCAGGATCTGGGGTGCCTACCAGTTTGGTTGTGCCTGGGGTCTTCCTCCTGGGAGTGCTAGTTGCCGCCATCTAGTTACTGTTTCTCAGAATTGCTCAACCTGGTGGTCTCTGTCTATATTCCCGTGGCACTGAGATCTTGGGACTGCAACGTGACTGAACCTAGGACATCTGAGACCCAGATTGGTGGAATAATGACTGGGCCTACCAGGGCCAGTCTGGGCCAGGCATCTTGTGGGAAGTCAGAGAGACGGCTGAGAAACTTTCAGAAACTGGTAGAGACAATTGTTCAATTTTCCATTGAGATTTATTTTATTT
>JAJEJO010005043.1:0-17853 GCA_020662805.1 Glaucomys volans | reverse complement strand
TGAATTCTATCCCAATAAAAATGTTTCTAAAAATTTAATAGAAGGTATTTTTCCACTCTAACTCCATTAAATTTCCTAGAGGCATTCTACCTCACAATTCAAAATGAAGTGGAACCATGATGGTCAAGATAACAGTTAATGAATCAGAATAAAGTCTGGAAATATAAAAAAAAAAATAAGTTTTTTAAAAAAGATAACAGTTACTGATATCATTTACTTCCGAGAATAATACAGGCTCATTACATGGGTGTCTGATTCCATATCTGACTCAATAATAGATAAAAATGGTGATATGACATTTTCTTTTTTCCAGAAAAAAAAAAAAGATTTTTCAAACTCTACAGAGTATATTAACAGGAAAAGAGGAAACTAAAAGGGCTCCCATGGGCTAAATTACTATAATTTGAACAGAAAAAAAGTAAAAATCAATTTGTTTTTAAGGAACAAACTGAACCCATAATAAAGTTAAAACTTTTAAAAATGATATGTAGTTCTCTATCAAACTACTAATTTTGTGGATAGAAAATGAGAAACTTAAAGAAGGATGGAAGTGCTCTCCATGAGTGTATTGAGGGAACAACCTAGTTAGCCAATTACGTGGGATAGATAATAATATCATCAAATATTTATATAATTAGTACTATAACATTTATGATATATTTTTCTGTAATAATTTATCTTAAAAGTTGAATTTCCATTTTAGTATACAGACTAAGAAGGGCAAATGACATTCCTGAAATTCTGAGAAACTGATTTCACTGTTCCAAAGCTTTTTGATTTGTATACTTGACATGAGATTAAACAAGAGCATATTGATGAAGAGTGTTTTTGAAAGACAGTGTGCTTACTCAAAGTTATAATTTTTGTTAATCATAGGGAATTAATTTACCCAAAAACCTTTCTGAATATTAGTTACAAGACATTGCTGTTCTGTCGCTAATTTGGTCACTCTGCATACAAATGAGGAGATCTGCTATATGTTCTCAAAATTGGATTTAATAAAAATCCATCATTTTTATTTTGTTTTGTTTGTGCACTTCTGTGGTTTGAACCCAAGGCCTTGTGCATTCTAGGTAACAGTCTTCCACTGAGCTACATCCCCAGCCCCAGGAGTCCTCATTTTTAATAAAAAGTGGTTAAGTCCAAAATGATGTTAAAATATAAGACATGAATATTCCCATAGGAGGATTATGAGACAAATCCATTTACTTTTTTCATACACCTAATATTCATGATGCTTCACTCTTAACATATTGGATGAGGTTATACAAAACATGGAATTGTTAAATCATATTCACATTCATTAGAGATCTCAGCCACTACCAAGCCCTAATAATGTCAAGACTGTGGACAGTTAATCTTCGATGGAGCAGAAAGAAGTCTGAGACATCAAGGATAGTTCTCCAGATCCTTTCACAGGGACATACAGATTTGGACTAGAATAATAGATCAAGTTTTTATTTGAATTTCCTAAAATTCTGTGCACAGTAGTGAGAATTTAAATTATGAGAAATATAAATTTTATACCTCAAAGTCTTGTTAAGTTTTCAGGACCTTCTGCAGGCAACCTTCCTTATAAATTTTATATTTATTTGTCCTAAAAAATCCTACAAGTGTCTCTTCCTCACAGAAAACATCAGTAGACTATTGACCTGAGGGTCTAATTGAAAGGAACTTGTTTTGTATGTGGAGAGTGAGAAATGTAATAAAAGGATCAGAGATCAACTACTTGAACTCTATACCTCTAGTGATATAATCATTTAAAATAAGTGTTAACTTGTTTTATGTCTAGTGAGAGAATAAAGAAAACACACAAGTGAGAAAAACTGATAGTAAGCAAATAAAGATAATTGATATTAACCAAAATAAAGCTGAAAGAGGAGGAGCAAAATGGTTGTCAAGTATGATTCTTCTATGGTCTTCTACCCACATAAACACTGAACAGCTGTTCATGCACAAAATTATTTCCACAAGAGCTAAGGGAACCAAGTACAAGACTATAGTGTTTGGTTTTAGCATAATGGCAAGAAAAGATGCTTTGAAGAAGGCAGAAAGAGTTTTCCAACCCTTCCCCAGCTCCACAGAGGCATCCTGCAAGGGACTGCTCCTACTTGAGTGAGGTAGAGGAAATTAAGTCCAGGCCTGGGACTTGGAACCCTACAATGAAAGTGCCCTGGTGAAAAGCAGTGCTGGGCACAGATCCTGCCCCAAGAGAAGCATCTGCAGCCCAGGCCTGTGGACTTGTGTTACCTTGGTGGCCAGGGAACTGCCTCCACCACTTCTCCCTCAACTTCAGGCAGATTAGACCAGAGCAAGACTCCATTTTGCTGGGAAGCAGGACATAGAAGTAAGTACCAGAATACTCCTTGGAAATGAGTGCCAATCCCACTATGGTGTAACCATACACAAAGCAGAAAAAGTGCACTGTGTCTCCAGACCAGTGCTCATAGGCAGAGGCTCTGCATCTGCTCCTACGTCGAGAAGGGCCAGCCATGGTGTAGGCCTTCGATCTTATACCTGACACTGTGCAGACTCTTGGGGCCATGAAACACAAGAGTGGCCCAGCTTAACTTTATTCTTAAGTGTCCAAAGGGTTGACTGCACCACCCCTTTCCAAGTCTCAAACAGCACAGCATGGAGAAGGACTCTCTGAAGGGTGATGGTAAAGGAAGGTAACCACGAGACTTTTCTTTAGCTCTCACTGCCAGCCTGGTGACTTCAAACAGCAGGAGGATTCCAACAGCACCTGTCCCTAGTGCACTGCCCATGACAAAGACTCTGGGACATACGCCAATGTTAGGTAAAGACCCTCCTTCAGGATGGCTGTTTTGTGGCTGGGTGTACTTGTGGTAACAAGGTCACAAATACACACAGCAGCAGACAGAACAACAGCACAGGTTTCCATCCTGCTCCTGTGCTCACCTGGTCTCGGCAGGATGACGGCTCAGGCTTTGACACAGCATTGTGGCACTGCTGACCATGGGACTGCCCAACGTATCCCACCCCAAAACTATGCAGCACAAAATGGAAAGAATCAGTATCCAGGCAGGAGAAAAAGAGTGAGGTGCAAGGTGATAAACAGGATCCTGGTGCCAGTCTTGGGTGCGGGCAAATCCAGATAAATTCTAGAGATGTCTGACCACTGACCAAAAATTGTGGAAAAAAGAATCTGAATCAATAGTATCTACATGAAGAAGTTTGCAGGGATGGACATTTTAGGCACCCCTGCAGGTTATTTTGAATGGCATATCCACTTCAGATTTGGGCAAAGTGAAGCTGGAAGTTCCCTCCAAAGTTGAGTGACAAGATATAATCTGCAAACTCAAACCAAACCTGCAGTTAGGCAGCAATCTATTGTTACAATACCAGAAATGACCACCAGATCAGAGAAAGTATGAAGACCACTTGGAATTTATGAGAAAACAGACACAAATATAGGTTATGAAGGATGGAATAAATACCTAATCTTTCGAAGTGCATATGATGTCATAAACCTATAAGCATCAAGAACTTTCAAAGAACCACAATCTCACCTAAAAGACAAAATAAGGTGTCAGAAATTGATCATTCAGCAAATGATATGTGTGAACCATGAGTCAGAGGATTCAAAACATAGTTTAAACTACATGAGCTTCAAAAAACATGCAGAAACCATCCAATAATCTATAAGAGAAACTTAGCAGGTTTAGGCTGTTTTTGAAAAATTAAAAAGAGCCAGGTGCAGTGGCCCACACCTGTAATCTCAGCACCTTAGGGAGGCTAAGGCAGGAAGATCACAAGTTCAAAGCCTTAGCAATTTATCAAGGGCCTAAGCAACTTGGTGAGATCCTATCTCAAAATTAAAGACATAAAATAAAAATGCTGGGGATGTGGCTCTGTGGTTAAGAGCCACTGGTTTCAATCTCCAGGACCAAATTAAGTAATTAATTAATTTAAAAAATAAATTAAAAGATCCTTGATTTGAAAAATACACTAAACAGAATGAAAGACATAATATACAACATAGAAAAATCAGTGAGTTTAAAGGGGGTTATTTGAAAATATACAGTTAGAGAAGAAAAAACAAGAAAGAATAAAGAGGAACAAAGAAAGTATACAAGAATTTGGGGATAGATTTAGCAGAGCAAATATTCAGATTATTGGGCCAATGAATGCTGAAGGAGTAGAAAGCTTATTCAAAGAGACAATACAGAAAACTTCTAAAACACGAAGACAGAAATAATCAAACACTAATCGATTTCAACACAACTAAGTGTGCCCCAAGATAATTATAATCAAACTTTCAAATTTTAAAAGATGCTCAAAGCAGCAAAATAAACAAATAAAAAATAATGTTATGCCAATTGACTTGACAGCAAATTCCTCAACAGAAACCTATCAAGCCAAGGAAAAGTGACAGGGGATTTTCATTATGTTGAAGAATTTTTAAAAAAATCAAACTGCTAACCAAGAAATTTTTACCCAGAAAAATAATCATTTATGAAAGAAGACTTACATTTCCAGAAATAAACAACACACAATTGAAAAAACACTAGAGAATTTATTTACCATCCCCATATGTGACCTTTAAAAAAAATGCTAAAGAGGATTCTTCAAACTGAAGAGATACTAATAAATAAGAAGAAAACGTGATGTAAAACTCACTGGTAGGAAGACAAATTCAGAATGTTTGTATACTGTATACATGGTTCCTATACCATTCATACCTTTACCACAAATATGAAAAAGCATAATCACTTGATTAATATATTAAGAAAAAGGCAATATAAGATGATGAAAACTGAGTCATAATTCTAACTGCAGGGAGGAGTAGAGTACAAGGGTGGAATTTTTACTTGTAATTTTTGTTTCCTTGCTCCTTTTTTCCATGTTTATAACAAAAGTTAGAGTTCTATCATTATAATATAGTTTCATTATGGATAGATGATTATTGTAGACCTCAAGGTCTACAACAGTATGTGAAAAAACAACCAATAATAAACAGGGAATTAAAACACACAACTAAAAATACTTAAAGGAAGACTCTATGAAAGGGAGAAAGAAATGAAACAATTGTAATAAAAGTAGATAAAACATATAACATATCAAAAAGAAACAACACCCAGTAAACCTCTTTTAGAGTACACACCACACACACACACACACACACATCAAACTGATCTTTGTCAAACAAAGATTTTAAGAACATTTATTGGAGAAAAAACAATCTCTTCAGTAAATGATTCTTGGAGAATTGTGTATTATGCAAAAGCATCATTTCTCACCAGGTTGTAAAAATCAATCCAGAAGAATTAAACACAAATTTCATACCTGAAACTATTAAAAAAATATGATTTAGATTTTTCTGGATAAGAACACAAAAGCATAGAAAACACAAGCAAAAAATCAACAAATGGGACTACATTGAAGTGAAAAACCTTCTCCTAGGAAAGGGAACAATCCTGAATGTGAAGAGACAACCTATGAGATGAAAATGATACACTTAAAAAGGGACTTATATCCAGAATATACAAAGAACTATAAAAATTCAATATATATAATGAGTGATACTATCTAAATGTATAGTCTCAAAGAAGTTAAAAAAACGTCAACATCACTAGTCGTCTGAGAAATGCAAATCAAACTCACAATGAGACATCACATCACGTTTTTTAAAAAATTGTAGCCAGTTTGTTTTTATTTTAATTATACTCCAATGTCATTTTAATCATTGCACTTGCAGAAAAGACAAAGTAATTTTTGCTTTAACAATATTGCTCCAAACACTTTGTGGATAATGAATCACAGAAAATTTCAAGTCACTAAATTAAAATTCTCCCAGGAATGAGTACCAGTATGCTGGCTTGGCAATTGTTTTAATCAGCTTTTTTGCTGCTGCAACTGAAAGACCTACCAGCACAATAGTAGAGAAGGAAAAGTTTATTTGAGGGTTCACGGTGTCAGAGATCTTAGTTCTTAGACAGCAGACTGCACTCCTCGGGGCTGAAGGTAAGGTTGAACATCATGTGTGAAGAGTGTGGCAAAGGGAAGCAGCTCACAGGATGATCAGGAATCAGAGAGAGATTCTGCTTGCCAGATACAAATATATACCCCAAAACCACGCCCCCAATGACCCACCTGTTCCAGCCTCACCCCACCTGTCTTCAGTTACCACTCAACTATTCCCATCAGGTGATTAATTCACTGGGTTGAGGGTCTCACAACACAGCCATTTCTCCTCAACTTTATTCCATTATCTCACATGTGAGCGTTTGGGGGACACCTGACATGCAAACTATAACAGCAGTGATTTCTGATCATTTGAATTTTAGATTTTGTAAGTCCATTATTAAATTATATTTGTTTCTATTTGGTGTAAAATATGAAAAAGTAAATCCAAATTTTAAAATTGCAAAAAAGTCACAAATATTATGTAAGTTCTTGTAATACATTCAGCAGAAGCTTATCTGTAGATAATTTCATCTGATTGGATTCATGTACCTTAAAAACACGCTTAAATCTATAAGCTACATCATGTCCTCAATTGGGTATTTCATATTTATTTTCCATTTAGCTATTTTTATACCTCAAACTTTAGTGACCTAAATTAAAGTCTTAAAGTAGTTTGTTTTTATTAATAGTTTGTTTTCTTTATTTTATCTCTTGTGGTTTATGTGGATGCAGTCAATGGCTTTGGCCATTGGTGGGCTCTGGACACTGGATAACACTGGTTAGTCTGGTGTCTGTTTCCATGCAATGCTGACAACTCAATGACATTGTGGCCATTAAAATGTTACACAACACTCAAAGGCTTCGAAATATAAGTATCCAGCTGTATCATCCTTTATGACCTATCCTTGGAAATTGTACAGCCTAACACAGACGTCAGTTTAATGGTGACAAACTTAAAAAAAATGAAATTCAAGTGGAGGGGATTTGCACAGTATTATATGGTGGAGAGTGGCAAAATTCTACAAGAACATGTTAGGAGATAACGCTGCGGTCATCTTGGCAAAATGTAATCTAAATTATTGCATTAAAAACAATTAAATACATGTTCAAAGTTATACTAATTAATAATAAAAAGAACTAAAAAGCATAAGAATAAATTTGGTCAAGAATAATATGCTATAATTCAATTCAAATCAATGATTGAAAGTGACAACTAATTTGAACTATAATATTACATTTACATACATTACAGAAATCACAGAAGTATGATAGTGGTGTTAAAATGGATAGGAAGAAAATAACAAAAATAATAGAAACTTAAAATGTAATAGTAGGAAATGTCAGAAAATATTGATATGAACTTAATATTTAATAATTAGCATAGTTTTATAATGTACATTATACACAGGCACACAGGCATGCACATATACTTGTCCGTCTAGAATGGATGGATCTTTAATATATCTTATTGGTGCAACTGTTTTACAACAAGCAGAAAGCAAGAAGATTAAACTTTACCCTGTGTTGTAAACAGAAACAAGCATGATTTAATCATTTGGTATAAACCATATAACCATTGAGGCACTGAAACTAAAAAGGGAAATATTTACATAATATGCAAAAGAAAGTCTAAAATTATACCAAAAGCAAAGACAATGAATATTTTATATAGTTTATGACTCCTTGAAAAATATAGTTATGTCCAAAATACAAATGCAATAAAAACTAAATACTACTAAAGAATAATTTTCATTACATGAAATTTTAAGGCAAAATAGATATTTATCTATTATTTTAAAATAGTTTTGATTCATTTTTGCAAAGTGAACAATCCAAAATAATTTGATCAATTCTACCAAATAGGATTATATCTATACAATTTTGACTTAATTATTATTAACCCCAAATATCTGTTATATATCTCTAAATTTAGATTTTTCCATAATCTTGATTTTTAGGCATGTTCTTTAAAATAACACATCATTGCACTTTTGTCTAGTCTTTCAAGTTTTTCATCAAAAACCACGATTTTTAGGTTAAAATATTCTTTACAGGTTAAAGTGATTTATGTAGGAAGGTGGAAAATGTACACGTGCATGTTATACAATTAGCATCATGATAAGGTTCTTGGCTATTATTTGTGTCTCTTCTCACCTGACAAATAAGTTGCTTCAGGTACAAGAGAGTTAAATATCACCATGCTCTGAGTCATATCTAAAACCAGGTATTCAAGAAAATGTAATATAGAACTTATATATACTTTCTAAGATATATAAAATATAAATGCAAACTGATAAGAATTTTAGTTCTATGACCACTATTATATTTTGTTCATATATATTATGTGTTTAATTATAGAATGACATCAGAGCACTGATAGGTGTGAACAGAGTGCACATAAGACTTTTAACAATGTTGATTAGGGTTTCACTAGCCATAAAGATACAAAATTTACGATTTTTGTTAATACTAAAATGCCTCCACTTGACATCCTGTCACTCATGATGAAATTGAACTGGCAATCAACTAATGAGCAACGAAGTATAAAGACCATTTATGAAAAATTCTAAATATTTATAGCCCATCTAAAATAGAAGACACATAAGGTGAACCACCAAGACATGTATACAAAGTTCAAAATGTTCAAACAAACCACATATAAGATAAATAAAATTTTTCTCATAGAATAATAAAATATAAAATTTATTGCCATTATTATTTTCCTGGTGTATTTTGAGAATTTTATACTTATTTAGAAATTTAACTTTCATTGTCACCCTATGAACACCATAGTATTGTTTCTATTTTATTGCTGAAACAGAAATGTAAAGAAATTTACAGTGTCATAAAATGGAAGGAGCATAGATCATTATTCCAGCCCACACAGTCTGGCTCCTAGCCTGGGCCATTACCAAGCAAGCTCTGCGCCCTTTCTACATGCTTGGTAAGCAGCCCTGTGCAGGAGGGGAGAAAGATGGCAAATAATGTTAGGGAGGAGACCAAATGCACAGTAGGACAGAACCTAGGAGGACGAACAGCAGGCCTCACATTGTAGGATCTAAGCAAAGGTCTACATCTGTGTGAATCAATTGAGAAAGTAAATAAATGTGCGCGCATGATCTGATGGAAAGAAAAGATGACACTGGTCATAAGGATTGACAACCTTTATATCATGAATAAAAAAGACATTGCATTTCAAAGGGTTTCTTTAACATAGTGCCAGAAGAAAATAAGACAAAGTAGAAAGAAGGAAGGAATGAAGGCAATAAGGGAGGATGGAGGAAGGGAGGAAGAGAGGAGGGGGAGCCCACAGATTTTGATTACATTTCAACTATCAATCCCAGTGCATGTTCCCTGCCACCAGGCTTCTGCCCCCATTTCTCAAACACATCAGTCTCTTTACTCTCTTCTTTACCAACTGAAACAATACATGCACTTCAATGCCGTGTGTATTCTACTTCCACATACAAAGCATTGGAATAACTTTAAGCCACATTGATCAGGCATACATTTGTTCTTGATATTGCCCTCTTACACATGGGTAGGGGAATTTTCATGGTCCAAGTAGTGTGACAGGATGTAGGAATGAAATGAAGCTCAAATATACTCACCACACTTATGAGCCAGGTTGTAAAATAATTAAGGAACTCAATTAGACTACAGTGTAAAAATGATTTTAGAAATGCACTCAATGCTAAAGAAGCATCTCGGAAATTTCTGAAATTTATTAAGACAGGTCCAGGAAAAGGTCTCTAAAGTAAGAGTGGAAGAAGCGATAAATTGTAATACTCATTTTGTAGACTGCATATTAGCATTGTATGTACGATTGTATGTGAGTAGAAAATCAATGTAAGGAGAGAAAATTAGACAGTTTTGTAGGCTTCAGCGGTTTGAACTTTAACCTGAGAGTGTTGGAAAAACTCTCATGGTTTTTCAGTGTCCTGATCAAATCTGGTTTTCAGAAAGGTCATTCTAGAATTAGTGTGCAAAACAGATTGCACAGGAGGCAGCTGAGAGGTAGGAACACATGTAGGAAGCCCTTGCCTAGGAATGCAATGAGGAGAAGCTGAACTAAGGCGATCAGAGTGGATAGCGAAAAAGGAATTTGTGTGATAATAAGTGACAGAACCTGCAACAGTTATGGAGGTGATGGTGCACGTAATAAAGAGACACACTGGACTCCAGGTTCCAATGTATGCCTGAAGAGTGAGCTAGCAACTAAGAGAGAAAAGAATTAGAGAAAGAATATATATACACATATATATTCAGAGGAATTGAAAAAGAGTAAAGATTGGCTGCCTCCACTCTGGAAAGCAGTGTGGAGATTCCTTAGAAAATTGAGAATGGAACCACCATTTGATCCAGCTATCACACTCCTTCGCCTATACCCAAAGGACTTAAAATCAGCATGCTACAGTGACGCAGCCACATCAATGTGTATAGCAGCCCAATTTACTATAGCTACATTGTGAAACCAACCTAGATGCCCTTCAATAGATGAATGGATATAGAAACTGTGGTACATATACACAGTGGAATATTATTCAGCCATAAAGAATCATAAAATTATGACATTTGCAGGTAAATGGATGGAGTTGGAGAATATCATGTTAAGTGAAATAAGCCAAACCCAAAAAACCAAAGGCCAAATGATTTCTCTGATAAATGGTTGATGACACATAGTGGGGATGGGGGGGAGTTAAGGGAAGAATGGAGAAAGGATGGATTGTATAGGGGAAAATGGGGGGTGAGGAGGGGGCGGGGAAGGAAAGATAACAGAATGAGACAAACATCAGTACCCTATGTATATGTATGAATATGCAAATTCATACATATACATAGGGTACTGATGTTTGTAGAATATGATTCTACTTTGTGTACAACCAGAAAAATGATAGTTGTACTCTATTTGTGTACAATGAATCAAAATTTTAAAAAAAGAAAAAGATTGGTTGCCTAATGAGCTTGACATATTAAGGGGACATGCAAACTGCTTAAGATCAGGCATTTGATCTGTTTTGCTGACTGCTGTACCCACAGAGCTAAAACCTTTGCTGACACATAAATATCTCAATACAAATTTATTGAATAAATAAATGTTGAATGAAATTTTGAATAAATACAAGGGAGTTGTGTTGTTACGTCTCACTTAAGAGATACTGGCCATAAATTGAATGTGGTTGACCTGATTAGTTACCTGGTTGTGGAGATGTCACAGAAAGGATAGAACCTTGAGAATAATAGTAAGACTGAGCATTAAAAGACTTAAAAAGAAGAAAAGAGAAAATCTGTGAGGTTCTGGTGTCCTAGGAACTGAGGAAAAAAAATTTTAGGAAAGAAGGTCCCAAGAGGAGCAGCAAAAATTTCAGAACTTTTTATGATTGAGAAGAAGAGAAAAAAACAGACAAAATGATTTTTCTGTTTGTTCATACGGAAGAAATTCAGGAATTTGGCAGAATATGTTGAGGAATTTTTATTTTTTTTTGTTTCCATATTGAGAATACAGCAAAGTACCCTGTGATATATATGAGATATACACTGGTTTTAAAAGTAATGCTGGAATGCTCAAAGCTGAGGTAGGGCAGACATTGTTTCTATCTGGGGTGTGTGTGTGTGTGAAAGAGAGAGAGAGAAACAGAGGGATTCAGAGTTATAAAATCCTTAATCCCACTTCCATTTCTTCTGTTTTCCAGCTGTGTGAACTTGGACAGCTCTGAGCTTTCCTACTTAACAAAATGAATAAATTATCATATGCTCCTGGAGAAGTTTTAACTTTAATGAACAAATGTAGACCCTCCCCCACCCACAACAGTGCTTGACACTGAATAGATGCTGAATAAAAGCTATTTTGATCCCCGATGATTAGAACCTTCTTGGTAATATGCATTCAGTGAAAATTAAATCTGAATATCAATCTATTCTTTCATGGATTCTGATAACTTGATTCAATATATTGAGAAAAAGGAAAAAAGTAGGAGGCACCAGTTCATACTGCAAATCTTTAAAAATATGTATTGCCTGAGCTTGTTAGCTAGAGCCTTATTTAAAACACGAATGAAGAACTCATTATCAAACTGAACATGAGCCTTCGGATAGCTAGATTTTAACATGTGCAAAGTGCAGAATTTAGCAGTGAGCATGCGGATCAAAGTTCCTTCCTCTCTGATCTCCCTCCTTTGCTTCAGTAATCTCTCCCTTTTCCCAACTAATTTTTTACTATTGAGCAAAAAAAAAAAAAAAAAGTCCTTCCTTCTTTCTGATTCCATTTGAAAATTATCTCTCCCTTTCTCTACAGGAGTGATGGTGGAGTATGGCATAGCTCCCTGAAAATTGGCTGTGTCTTCCCATTTCCTCAGAATGAATCTTCTCTAAGATGAAACACAAGGATTTGTTCCATCTATACTTTTCAGGATTGTTATAAGATTCTACCTCAACAGGGTTGTATGAGAATTAACACATGAACAAATGAATAGAAGAAGTGGGGGACAGACAATCCTATCAAGGTAACAGAAATGGTGACTTCACCCTTAGTTCTTACCCCTACACAAATATAAACAAATAGTGTTTTAAAGTTAGTTTAAATATGTCCAACAAACTCGTTATATAGGAAGCTCTCATAGAATCAATTTAGATCTACTAGACCTAATTATCTATTCTAATCTGCTGTTTTTCAGTCTACATTATCTTTTGCTGATTCTTGTCTGAGTATTACTATTTTATTTTAACCCTGGTGCTTGAATGTGATATTCTTAGATTAGAATTCTTCTATTCGTAAAAATAAATCTCAGCCTCTGTTCATGGGGTATCAAAGTCCACTTTAAATATAGTCGTTTTCAATTGCCTTCCTGAAAGGTTTTGATTCCTCTTATGTATTCTGCAAAAGCCCTGCAGCCCACTACATCATAACCCTAAAATGGTTCTATGAATTGCTAAGACGTTCTGTTTTTTTTACCTAAACACTGTGTTTTCATGACCTATTCTTCACTACTCTTTTTTGAGAACGCTGAGATGAAAACTGTTTTGTCCACTTTCCATATGTGTCTTCCCTACTAGAAAACAAGCTAAAAATAGACATGGCATTTGGACAGATATATGGAAACTTGAAATCTGTTCCATAGCACTTTAAAGTTCCTTCTTAGATTCCCACTGATGAATATGTTCCTATTTGTCTATCTTTAACACAACATTGAAGATGGTATGTAGAAAATGACATAAGTCATTTTAACACAGGTCAGCCTAGAAAAACGTAACATGAGTGAAGTGTAAAAAATGAGCTAATATTTAAATATTACAAGGTATATTTTAGGTATTTTATTAAAATTTATGTGATTTTTCCTGATGATTGGAGAAAAAGTCTTTAAATGTGACTCCAAACCTATGTCATGATCCAGTGCACAATCCGTCATTTAACCTTGCTAAAACTGCAAAACACATATTTGGTGTTAATGAATCATCACCCTGACATGGAAGTAACATGCAGCCACACCTCAGCGCTAGTCCCCTGAGTATTCTGATATTCTACTATGATTTTTTTTTTGTAAGAAAAAAGTTTATTGACATGTTGTCCCCTCTGAGGAGAAAGGGTTAGGGCTTCTGAGGTCATAAAGGCAATGAGCAGCGCAGGGCCCAAGCCGCACCCCTCCTGTCAGAACTCTGCCCTCCTCTCCTTAGGATACACATGGCTACATCCTATGTCATTCCTATTCTGATTTGTCTAGCAACTTCCACACCCTCCAGAGTCTGGGCTGGGGAGGCCCCCACAGGTCAATTCTCTTCAAGTCAAGAACTGGAATTGTTAGGGCAGAGAGGATGTGCGACCCCCACAGAGAGGGCAGAGAGGTTACCCCCACCCCAACCCACAAAGGGCAATATTATAAATAACATCAAATTGATGGCTTAGAAGTCAGGGCTAAGGGAGGCAGCCAGGCAGACAGCATTGTACCAGAGAAAGGGGCTGGGAGCCTACCGAGGAGGCCCCCAAAGAATCAGGCACTAACTAGCACAGGGAGTGGGGTGCTCACCCCCTGGGGCAGGGAGCCAGGGCGCAGCGGGCAGGGGCAGGGCCAGGAGCATCGCCCCTTCGCGATGGCGCCAAGCTGGGGAGAGGGGGCGCAAGCAGGGCGCGGACAGCAGCCGAGCTCACGGAGATTTCCACGGCCCCGCCTCTTCCACGAAGGGAAACCTTTCCTCCTCCTCGTGTGTGTGTGGGGGGGGGGGGGGGGGGTCGTGCGGAGGGAGAGGGGCCGAGTCCGCAGGGACGCCGCCTCCTAGCTCCTAGGGGCTGTGATTGCCCCCCTGGCTGCCACCACAGCCCCATCCACGACAGCAGCCCCCACAGACTCGGGTTCTGGGGTTTCTTCCACCCTGGGGGCAGGCGGGGGCAGCAGGGGCCTGGGAGGTGTGAGCGGCGGCGGGGGCAGAGGAGCCAGGAGCGGGTAGACTGGGGTTCCTGGCAGAAGGGGCAGCAGGGCGCTATGGGCCTCGCTCAGTCTGGCCAGTCCCTGCGGAAGGGTGCCAGCCGGCTCCCAGATGGCACTGGCAGTCTCCTGCTGGGCCCGCAGGAAGTCCAGGGAGGGGTCTGGGACTGAGGGCGCGGGAGGAGGCCGAGGAGGGGGCGGGGGCTGGGAGATGAGGGTGCCACTTGGGTCAGTGGCAGGGGTGGGGGGGGTGGAGGGCTGAGGGTGGTGGACACAAGGCCAGGCGGGGCAGCTGCACCATCTTCAGGGTCGGAGGGGCGGGGACTCATGTTCCTTGGACCCTGGGCAGCCCCCTTCCTGGGGAGCGCAGGAGGGCCGGGCCCAGGGCTCCGGGCTGCTGGACCCCCCTTGCTGTGAGCCGGTGTATCTGCCGGTCGTCCTCCCTGCGGTCCTCCGACAACACATAGCGTTGGACATGGGCGCTAGGGGCGGGCGGCTGCGAGGAGGCGGCTGCAGGGGGCTCCTCTGGCCTGGCACCAGACCCTGGTCCCGCCACATCGGGACCCAGGAGGCAAAAATGGTCTCCTCCTCCGCGGAGAAGGCGTCCTCAGCGGCGGCCCAGCACCCTGCGTGGAGTGCAGCGCGCGGGCCAGCTTCTCCTTGGAAGTCGTTCCAGCGCTTGAAGTCGCTTGAAGTCGTTCCAGCGCTTCTGCACCTCTTGGAGCGTGAGCTTCCAGCTGGTGATGCCCTTGACCTTGGCGGCTGTGCCGTCCCACACGCGCCGCCGCCCCGCCACGCTCACCCGACCGCTCTGCGCGCCATAGAGCTGCGCGTGGGTAGTGAGCGCGCACGTGCCGGACCAGGATCTGGTTCTCCTCCAAGGAGAAGCGCGGTTTGCGCAACCGGGTGGTTTCCTCCGCTCTGCCCGCCACCGCTGAGGCCGTGGTGCCCGCAGAGGCCGCTGTCTGGCCGCCTGGCACATGGAGGGCGCCGGCGATGCTGGCAAAGGGCGTTCAGCGCTGGCCGGGACTCGGTGTCCCCGCGCCGCCCGGACACAGCTCTTAAGTCCCCTGGGCAGGGTTGGGGGCGGGGGCGGGAACGCCGGGCTGCGGGGGGGGCGGGGGGGGCAGGGGGTCAGAAGTGCCTGCTGAAGGCTGACACCCACTGACAGCTGACACCCACTGACAGCTGACACCCGCGGAGCGCTCTTCCTGTACTTCTCCAGGCGCAGAGCACCCCGCCAAGGAGTTGATGGAAACTGGGGGAGGGCCCCCGCAGGCCCTCCTACCGTGAATTTTTTTAACACTGAATTTTGATGACTCTTTTCTTACATCTGTTTTCACAATTGGTTGGTATTTTTTTAGATCCTCTGATTTGTTTACATTTGCCCTAATGATACGAATTGTGTATTTAGGTTTTTTTTTAAAACAATTTGTAGCTATTTATTGGAAATAAAATTCAAATTATTCTATGATGATACTATTAAAACAGGTTGTAGTTCAGTGATATAAACTTGACTCTGAACAAAGAAAGCTTGCTGCCAGTCACAGCAGTCTGGCACCCAGTAATCTGTGCAAGTGGCACATTTAATTAGAGTGAAAACTGTGGAGCCTTGTGAAGAACAATTGGCTGAGAGTGCCAGCATCTACAACAATTTGTGTATTTTTTGCACAGACACAAATATTCAGAAACATCTTTGTGTGGAGCATAATGATTTTAAAAACCTGGTGCAAAAAAGTTGTCAAACAATGCTCAGCCTCATTCAGAATAGCATTTTATAGAAGAACAATATATGAAGCTATGTACATTTTTATTCTGGTACTGCTCTGAGGCGTAGCGAATAAATTATACTAATACTCAAGAGTTTTTCTTAAATTCTCCCCTGTGTTATAACACAAGAATGAAATAATTTCCAAATATTTCCATATGTCATGTGGAAAATTCCTGAAGAGTAGCATATGGAGCAGAATTTTAATACAATGATTATTATGATTTTAATGTAAAATAAGATAACATATATATACATATAGATGTATAAAAAGTCCCAATTGCCTAATGAAGAACTTTTGTGTATAAAATAACAAAATTAATTGCAAAGAAGATACAAACCCAATAGGGAAGCAAAATAAAATTTATTTTTATTTTTTTAAAATTATATTCAAAAGTGATCCTCTATCAATTAATAATATCAGTATTCTGTAATACATTCAGACAAATGAAAATGTAAAATCTTGGCTTAGTAATTAAATACACTAATTGATATACCAAATTTATAAAAGTTTAAAAATATGTAGTTTTTCTGCTGTCCTGCCAATTTGTTTTTGAAGAGTTTGGGATTTTAAGATGTTGAGAAAAGAGCAAAATGTTTCCACTATATAAAATTGTATTTTCCTGAATACAAAACAGAAAACAGCTATTTAATCATATCACTACTCATTTAAACATATTTCAAAGAATAAAATTTTAAGTCCATGTTATGTTTTGGATCTGGAATACCCCCCAAAAGCTCATGTGTTGAAAGTATGTCCCCTGCACTAGTCAACTTTTCTATGCTGTGACCAAGATACCCTACAAGGACAACTTAGAAGAGGATAGATTTATCTTGACCCAGTTTCATAGGATTCGCTCCCAGATTGGTGGTTCCATCACTTCCGGCCTGCAGTGAGGCAGAATATCATGGCCAAAAACTGTGGCAGAAGAAAATGGCTTGGCTCATGACAGCTGGAAGGGAGAGACAGAGAGGGGTCGGGGAAGAAGCTAGAGAGTAGATAAATGCTTCCAGGGCATGCCCCCAGTGACATACGTCCTCCATTGAGGATTAATCCACTTATTAAGTCAGAGTCCACATGATCCAGTCACTTCCCTAAAACTTGCCTCTGAATACTTGCGACATCTCAGATTCAAACCATGATTTCTATAGACATATCACAAAAATTACATCTGTGATTCATGTAAAGTACTTGACCTGGTGATACTCACATAATGTCAATAAATCTGAATGTGTTTTTATTGATATTAAGATGCTATATCCATTTCTCAATAAAGCTCAAACATTCACTTCTATCAATTATTAGGCAATAAGGTGAAAAGGTTTTTTTCTCATAGCAAGAGATAACAGAAATAAGAAATGAAAGTACCAACCTTTAATTCTGCCACTTAATCATTATGACTTAGATAACTTAGATTTAACTTTTAACCTTCTCATTTTTCTCTATGAAATATAGTCTAAAAACAATTTTCACAAATATTTAACTCAGATTTTTATTAATAAACAATCACTTTCAAATATAAATGAAATCCCTATACAAACTAGGAGCTCTTAACTCAATGTCATTTTTTTCTAGACTAGAACACACCTATTGTAACTGTAGTAGCGAAACATATTCTTTGATGTTCACATCATCTAAAATCACAATAAGGGATGGAGACATTTTCCTTTCTTATTATATTCATGAGAAAAATAAAGAAGTGAAATTCAGCAATGTTAAACTATATGCCTACTTTC
>JAJEJO010005042.1:47379-100460 GCA_020662805.1 Glaucomys volans | reverse complement strand
ACTCTTAAATTTGGTCTTTTCATGATGTCCCATATTTCTTGGAGGTTTCGTTCATGATTCCTAACCATCTTCTCTGTTTGTTCGACTTTGTTTTCAAGATTAAATATTTTGTCTTCATTGTCTGAGGTTCTGTCTTCCAAGTGATCTATTCTGTTAATTATGCTTTCTATTGAGTTTTTAACTTGGTTTATTGTTTCCTTCATTTCCTTGTTTCCTTCAAGAATTTCTGTTTGTTTTTTTCTCAGAATTTCTATCTCTTTATCGAAGTGATTTTTTGCTTCCTGCAATTGCTCTATTAGCTGATTATTCATAGCCTGAATCTGCTCTCTCGTCACATCATTCTCTTCTTGGATCATTTTAATTATGAATATTCTGAACTCCCTTTCTGTCATTCCTTCTACCATGCTGTCTTTGGGTTCTCTTGATATATCATCTAGGTTTGATTGGGACACTTTCTTCCCGTGTTTTCTCATGGTGCTCGTGTATCTTCCCCTCTAGTAGTGCAAATCCGAAGGATTACAATTTCCCTGTGAAGACTTAAAGTGTCCCTGCAGATTTCCAGTAACTCACCTGTTGCTTGAGAGGTGCTTGATGAAGCGGTGACCCAGGAAAGGTGCTGTCCCACTACCTCCAGATTGGGAATGATCAATGCTTCTGGGCAGAGGCAGCCTAGTGTTGATAGACAATTAGATACAGCAAGGTGGTAGACTGGGTGTGGGCCTGGGCACTAGATCAAGTTGGGGTGGTGTCACAGAACTGTGCTCAGTGATGGAGACACTGGGCTTGAGAGCCCAGGCTGGCCTGACCTCCTCGCTGGGGGCTCAGGGGGTGGCAGGAGGTTGCTCTCTCCTGGGGACACTTTAAGCTGGTGCCAAAGGCCCTAAGCTCCCCACCGGAGTCAGTGACCCCAGCGGCTCCTGGCCAGACCTCTCCAGAAGCCGCGGGAGGCCCAGGCAGCCAGAGATGGGCCCTCTCTGCCAGGGAAGACCTGGAGATTAAATAATATGCTATTGAATGATACATGGATAACAGAAGACATTATGGGGGAAATTAAAAGATTCTTAGAGGTCAACGAGAACAAAGATACAACATATCAAAATCTCTGGGATACTATGAAAGCAGTGCTAAGAGGAAAATTCATTGCATGGAGTGCATTTAATAAAAGAATGAAAAGTCAACAAATCAATGACCTCACATTACAGCTCAAAGCCCTGGAAAAAGAGGAACAGATCATCTCCAAAAGTAGTAGAAGACAGGAAATAATCAAAATCAGAGCTGAAATCAACAAAATTGAAACAAAAGAAACAATTCAAAAAATTGACGAAACAAAAAGTTGGTTCTTTGAAAAAATAAACAAAATTGATAAACCCTTAGCCACGCTAACGAAGAGAAGGAGAGAGAAACTCCAAATTACTAAAATTCGTGATGGAAATGGAAATATTACAACAGACACAATTGAAATACAAACCATAATAAGAAGCTACTTTGAAAATTTATACTCCAACAAAATAGAAAACCTGGAAGATATCAACAGGTTCCTAGAGGCATATGAGCCACCCAAACTGAATCTGGAGGACATACACAACTTAAATAGATCAATTTCAAGCAATGAAATAGAGGAAGTCATCAAAAGCCTACCAACAAAGAAAAGTCCAGGACCAGATGGATTCACAGCCGAGTTCTACAAGACCTTCAAAGAAGAGCTCATTCCAATACTCCTCAAAGTATTTCACAAAATAGAGGAGGAGGGAACCCTTCCAAACTCATTCTATGAAGCTAATATCACCCTGATTCCAAAACCAGAGAAGGACACATCAAGGAAAGAAAATTTCAGACCCATATCTCTAATGAACATAGATGCAAAAATTCTTAACAAAATTTTAGTGAATTGCATACAAAAGCATATTAAAAAGATAGTGCACCATGATCAAGTGGGTTTCATCCCGGGGATGCAAGGTTGGTTCAACATCCAGAAATCAATAAATGTAATTCACCACATCAACAGACTTAAAGTCAAGAACCACATGATTATTTCAATAGATGCAGAGAAAGCATTTGATAAAATACAGCACCCATTCATGCTCCCATGTTCTTGGATAGGCAGAATTAATATTGTCAAAATGGCCATACTTCCAAAAATGCTATACACTAGAAAAAATAGGGATAGTGGGGACATTCCTTAACATTGTAAAGCCTATTTATGCTAAGCCCACAGCTAACATCATTTTAAATGGAGAAAAATTGAAAGCATTCCCCCTGAGAACTGGAACAAGGCAGGGATGCCCTCTTTCCCCACTACTATTCAACATTGTTCTTGAAACTCTAGCCAGAGCAATTAGACCAAAGAAATTAGAGGAATACGAATAGGAAAAGAAGAGATCAAACTATCCCTATTTGCTGATGACATGATTCTCTATTTAGAAGATCCTAAGAATTCCACCAGAAAACTTCTGGAACTCATTAATGAATTCAGTAAAGTAGCAGGATATAAAATTAATGCTCATAAATCTAATGCCTTTTTATTCGTAAGTGATGCATCCTCTGAGAGAGAAATTAGGAAAACTACCCCATTCACATTAACCTCAAAAAAAATAAAATACTTGGGAATCAATATAACAAAAGATGTGAAAGACCTCTACACTGAGAACTACAGAACACTAAAGAAAGAAGTTAAAGAGCATCTGAGAAGATGGAAAGATCTCCCATGTTCTTGGATAGGCAGAATTAATATTGTCAAAATGGCCATACTTCCAAAAATGCTATACAAATTCAATGTGAAGAGAAAGCCTTCAGAGTGGGAGAAAATCTTTGCCACACACACTTCAGATAGAGCACTAATCTCCAGAATCTACCAAGTACTCAAAATTCTTTACACCAAGAATACTAATAACCCAATCTATAAATGGGCCAAGGAAATGAACAGACACTTTACAGAGGAAGATCTACAAGCAATCAACAGATTTATGAAAAAATGTTCAACATCACTCGTTATAAGAGAAATGCAAATCAAAACCACCTTAAGATTTCATCTTACCCCAATTAGAATGTCTTTTATTAAGAACACAGGCAACAACAGGTGTTGGCGAGGATGTGGGGAAAAGGGTACACTCATACATTGCTGGTGGGAGTGCAAGTTGGTGCAGCCACTCTGGAAAGCAGTGTGGAGATTCCTTAGAAAACTTGGAATGGATCCACCATTTGACCCTGCTATCCCACTCCTTGGCCTATACCCAAAGGACTTAAAATCAGATTACTACAGTGATGCAGCCACATCAATGTTCATAGCTGCTCAATTCACAATAGCTAGATTGTGGAACCAACCTAGATGCCCTTCAGTAGATGAATGGATAAAGAAACTGTGGTATATATACACAATGGAATATTACTCAGCCATAAAGAAGAATAAAATTATGGTATTTGTAGGTAAATGGATGATGTTGGAGACTGTTATGGTAAGTGAGATCAGCCAATCCCCAAAATTCAAAGGCCGAATGGTCTCTCTGATAAATGAATGATGATGCATAATGTGGGGGGGAGAAGGGTGGCAAGAATGGAGGTAGGATAGATAGCATAGAGGGAAGGGAGGGGTGGGGGGGTGGGGGGTAAAAACAATAACAAAGTGTGACAGATACCATTGCCCTGTGTACATGCATGAACACACAGATGGTGTGACTCTACTTTGTGTACAACCAGTGAAACAATAGCTGTACTCCATTTGTGTTCAATGAATCAATAAGTAAATAAAAAAAATAAATAAAATAAAAAAACATTTACAGGTTGAAAAATTCAAAAAACCTTAAAAGGATGTGTGTCTAGTGATGATTGCACAATGATTTGGAAAATTACTACAATCTATTTAATGATACACTTTAAATGGGTAAATGATACAGTAAGTGACTTCAATTTCAGTGAAGTTTTATTTTTACAAAAAGAATACGTGTCTCTACCCCAGCTCTGCTCTTGGTCTCTCCCTGAATTCAACCAATATTGGAAACTTGGATGTCATGCAGAACACTCTGTTCTTCTCTCTCAATGATGAGTCAAACCACAAACAAAAGCACAAAACACAACATTACAGTAACAGAAAAACATAGCCCAAGTATCCCTCCAACATCTTCTTCTCAGACTCACCTAAATTTTGCTATAGTTTTTGTCTCTGCTGCTAGTGTTTTTACATAGGTAAGGATGATCTAAATACTCTTTTGTATTCTTTTTCCTTTAAGGGTATATCATAAGCATTTTGGCAGGTTACCGTGTAATACCCAAAAGGATGGTTTTTAAAGGATGAGGTACTCTATCAAGTTGATAGCAAACTAATCTTTCCTCATTAGATGATTGGGCTGGTTCTATTTTGCTATGAAGTGGAAGAATGATCCACCAGACCTTGAATTTGGACAGTGGCTTTTACATGGCAGACTCACAGTCTTAGAGCTAAAAGGGACTCTAGGTAGGTTTTCCTAACACTGGAAAGGTTTTTGATAGCCCCACCTACCATGCACTAAAGGAACTATTGGAAGACAATGAGGTCCAGATATATTCTCCCTACTTTCTGGCCTTCCAATTTCCCCCTCACCCTCTTGCCTTCCGTGGTCAGATGGCAGAAGTATGTCTGGGGCAGGTGAGTGCTGGAGACTCAAGAGAAAATGTTTGGGACTGTCTACTGCAATGGTGAGGTTTCCATTTTACTTTCTTCGATGTTATGAATGAATTTGTCCACTGGGCACTGATGTTGGGTGCTGGGGAACAGTGGGATGCAGATAGATAGTCATGGTCCACTTCCTGGCTTGGACCAGTGAAGATGCTGCTTATTATGGTTTGGATGTGAGGTGTCCCCCAAAAGCTCAGGTGTGAAACAATGCAAGAATGTTCAGAGGAGAAATAATTGGGTTATAAGAGTCTTAACCCAATCTGTGAATTAAGCCCCCGATAGGAATTAACTGAGTGGTAACTGAAGTGGTAGGGTGTGACTGGAGGAGGTGGGACGTGGGGGCGTGGCTTTGGGGTACATATTTTGTATCTGGAGAGTAGAAACTCTCTCTGTTTTCTGATCATGATGTGAGCTGCTTCCCTCTGCCACACTCTTCCACCATGATGTTCATCCTTACCTTGAGCCCCAAGGATTGAAGCTGGCTTTCTATGGACTAAGACCTCTGAAACCGTGAGCCCTCAAATAAACTTTTCCTCCTCTGCAATTGTTCTTTTCAGATCTTTTAGTCACAACAGCAAAATAGCTGACTAAAACACTGCTGGAACAAAGAAAACTTCTGTGATGATTCTTGAAAGTGAGAGCCAGCCCTGGGTCCCCCACCTGCCCTTTAGCTCCCTCTCTTAAAGCTGATTCTTCTTCACCCAGACTATCTGCCCCAGCTTCCCTGTATGCTGGAGAGACCTTATCAAATGAAAGGAATTGATTGAAGCATGCTCAGTTGAACTTGGTATCAAATATTTCCACTGCATGTCTCTTGTGCTCCTTGATTTTACATGCATGGGTAGAATATGATGGGGAACGTCCCCTTTCTTGAGGTCCCTCAAGGAATGTGATATCTCAGTCTCTCTTAATTCTCTCATGGAAAAGGAGAAGCCAGTATAGTCTAGACAACTCTGAGTCAAGTGATTTCCATCTATTGCTTTGTTTAATTCTCACAACAACCTTGACAGGTAGATATTATTCCCATTTTACAGATGAGGAAACTAAAATTCAGAGACGTGAAGTAATTTGCCCAAAGTCACCTGGCTGGTATTAGGTGGAGCTTGGATTGAACCCAAATCTTCATAGAAAATTACACCTCATTGCCTTCCCCTGGGCCACTGCTCTTTTTCATTGCCTGGTGGAACTGTTTTTAGAATTTAAACAAAGTTATGGTTGAGAAGCCCTCAGCATCCGATTCATATTAAGGGGCCCTCTAAGAGCAAAATGAACACTCAGTGGACAAGAGCAGAAATATGTGCAGTTGCTTTTCCCACAGGCCCTCAACCTTTACTGCATGCTGAAATCACCTAGGGAGATTGTAAACCTCAACATGCCCAGACTGCACCTCGAATTAATCAAATTAGGACCAGTGAGGTGAGGCTCAGACATCAGCAGCAATTAACTTTCCCTAGTTGATGAGAATATGTAGCCAAGATGGAGAAATCTCTGGAGTGGTATTTCAGTTTTGAACCTGCCAAAGGAGACTGATCAGCAAGGCCAAGCTAAATGAAAGAATGCGTCCAGCAGGAGTCACAGAAAAAGTGTTACAGAGTGCTCCAGAGTGACAATCCAGCCATGTAAGGAGCAGTGGACCTGACACAAAGTCAGACCATGTCCAATCCCAGAGTGTGTCCTGTGTGGATGAGAAAGGGTTAACTGCCGGAGGATGATGTTGGCTGTAACTCAATCAATTACCCATAAACTTATCTACTCAACAAACACACAAGAGCCAATACTCCTTTTAAATGAGAGGGGGTGTGACGAGTCTGGCCGTACCAGCTCTGGCCTCTAACAACATGAAATAGCCCAATTCTCTTTTATTTATAGACACACAGGTAACAGCAAGACCAGGAGGAGCTCCTTCTGTGATGGACAGGATAGGGTAGAATTAAGGGAGCCATTTTCTCAGGGAAACTAGACAGGGAACCATCTGATTCTGCTAGATAAGGGTGGCTTCCCACCCCAGAGGCATCTGAGCCAGACAGGAGCACCAGTTCTTATCAAGCACACCATGATCAACTGCTGATTCTGACTCCCAGCTCAACAGGCCAGGTGCCTGCCACATCCTGGTAATGGAAAGACTTATGTCATTTATGTCTCTTGTAAATGAACTAATGGGCATGCTGATAATAGTTGCTTTTGCTTTGACAGCTACTGTAAGTCAATAGATTGGCCTGCAGGTGTTCGGTAAATCCAGGTCTTCCCTAGAAGGCAGTCTCCCTTGAAGAATAGATGAATCTGGTTTCTGACGTAGTTCCTTCCTTGGACTTTGGCGAATTCATCAAGAAACCATCTGGAAGTATCCCGAAAAATGTCAAGGCCTCTCTTGATGCACCCCGGCCTGGCCAAAGACTTCACATCCAACTTCCAGAGCAGAGGCATAATGTAAGCAAATTCCCACCTTCTTTCCCTTCCATATTTTTCCTTTGCTAATTGCACCTTATAAATCTTCAGGACTTCCCACCTCCTGCAGGGTGTATTAGGTGGTTCATAAACAGGGTTCAGCCCTCATCCCCCACACCACCATCCTAATGTCCCACATTCCAGACACCCAGACACCTACCCTTCCTCAAACAGGCCCTTCCATTCATGTGCTCCTCTCCATTCATTTTCTGACTCCTTCTTCCTCTTTCTCCCTCTTGATCTGTTGACACCAATTCAATATCATTCCCTCCACCTTTCTCTAAACAAAATGATTTTCTTTGTTTTCCCTGCTCCCTGCCTACCTTGGTCAGAACTCCATGATGGAGGTACACACCCTGAACTCCAGTTCATTGCCTGCATGTGTCCTTACTTCATTCCCCATCAGAGAACTAGAGCTCTTTGGAGCAAGAACCATGTCCCATTGGCCTGGTGACCTGATGCCCAGCATTGTGTTCTGTCTATTTATGGTTGCTCAAATATATCTGTACTGAAATTTGAATAAACATTAATAATTGTTATATTCAAGTAATTTTTTTTGTCTTTTTAAAAGCCATTGTGGAGTTGGGTGCTGTAGGGAATACCTGTGGTCCCAGCTACCACAGAGGCTGAGACAGAGGATTGCTGGAGCCCAGGATTTTGGGGTCAGCCTGGGTAACATAGCAAGACCCTATCTCAACAACAATAAAAAAGCCACCTCACATCCATTTTCTCATTTGGCTACCTCAAGAGGGGAAAAAAATCTAAGAAAGTCCAAAATTTTTGACTAAAACAAAAATCACCCTTGCTGCACAGGTCAAGCTGGGAGATGAGGTCACACTGGGATGTGAGGCCAAAGGGCAATATTGACATGTGGAGCCCAGGCATTTCCTTTCCATATGAGACCTGCTCTAGCTGAGCCAGCAACTGGCAAAGGTTGCAGGAAGGAGGAGTGGAGGCCCAAGGGTTTCTGGGTAGGGGGAGATTGGCAGGTCTGTAAATCAGTTCCTCACACAGCACAGGAGGAGCCCAGAGCCTCGAGGTAGACCCCAGAGGGCATGGAGGCTTAGAAGCATGGACTGGGAAACTGGACCACAAAATAAAATAGAATTTGACATATATGTAAGGAGAGGTGTTTTGGAGGCAGTCAATCAATAAGTGAATGTTTTCTTCATTCCCAATAGCAAAGTGGTTTATAGTGTGGCTTTTGGAGCAAGATTGCTAAGGTTTAGATCCAGCAAAAGTGACCTTCGGCAAGTTATTTAGCATCTCTGTACCTTATTTTCCTAACTTGCAAAATGGGAAGAGTAATAAAACCTACTTAGGACTTTTATGAGAATTAGATGAGTTAATCCATGTAATTTCCCTAATCTAGTTCCTGACATATCGTAAATGTTCAGTGAAGGCTAGCTCTTACTTACATTTTTATTAACCAGCATCTACTAAGTGTTTCATTTGTGTTTAAGAAGCCATTCTGAAATTTGGTGGCTTCAAACAACAAACCAATTTATTTTGCTCACGATTCTGTAGGGGGGCAATCTAGGTTGGATTCAGTTGATTAGTTCTTCTGCCTAATTCTCCTGGGATCACTATGTCACTGAGGATCTCTGTCAGGTAATCTGGGGCTGCATAGTCCAAGATGACCTCACTCATGTGTCCAGCAGCTGGGGCTGGCTGTCAGTGATAGCAATATATCTCCAGTAGGTTTCCTGTTGTGGTCCAGGGTTGCAAATGTAGCCCAAAGAGGGCAAGCCCTAGTGAACAAATAAATGCTATTCCAACCTCTACTTGAATCATATTTGCTAATGTTCCATTAGCCAAGACAAGTCACAAAATCAAGCCCAGATTCAAAGGATAGAGTCATAAACTTCATAACTTGATGGGAAGAGAGGCAAAATCACAATGCAAAGGGACATGTGTCAGGGATGGCAGTATTTTCTCAGCCATCTAATCATCCACTACACTGATATGTAAACAGAGCTCTGTTTTAGAGCTGGAAGGGATGAGTTCGGGATAGAAGGAAAAGAATTAAAACATAAGCAAAAAACAACTATCATGCAAGGTTTGAATATGATAAATACATGCCTTCCAATAGGAACAGTTAAGTGTGAAGGAAGTACTGATCAGAGAGATCCTTTATTGCCAATGAGGGGTTAGTCAGTGAGTTGGGAAGGCTTTATTAGCTTGACCCTGAAATATGGCTAGTATCTGGATATGTGGAGATGGAGAAAATTCTATTCCAGACAAAGAAGAGTAAAGTTAGGACAACCAAGGCATATTTATATTTAGGAAATACAAACACGTCTAGTCAATCTGGGGTGTGAGGGTCAAGAAGAAGGGTGTGTGGGGCACAAGACTGGAAAGATAAGCTGTGGTCCAGCTGTGGATGAATTTGAGATTGAACTTCATTCTGTAGCAATGGGAAGCCACTGAATACTTTTCAGGTGAAGACTCTTGCCAACAGTCATTAGGATGGCTTGCAGTGAGGAGTGAAAGGAGGTTAGGTACTGATTAGGTAATGAAAGGAGGTCTAGGCAGAGGGATTTGGCCAGGAGCATCAGGAGTAGGAAAAATATGGATAGATCCTGATGTGTGGCTGCAACCAGGCATGAAGAGGTGTCAAGGATGATTCTAAGGGTTGCCGGGCTCAGTGCCTATATGATGGCAGAGGGAGAGAGGATTCATTTACAAAGCAGGAAAATCTGGGGAAGAACAGGTCTGGAAGGAACTCATGGATGTAGGGAAGGTATGGGACATGCAGGTGATGCCTGATTGGAGTCTAACATCGCAATGACTATGGAAGGAGAAAGAAAGGCAAGGAGAGTAGAAGTTGTTGGAGCAACCCTGCACAGAATGCTTTAAGGTACTTAACAGTCAAAAATGTCAGATGTGGGGCTGGGGCTGGGGCTCAGTGGTAGAGCGCTTGCCTAGCACTTGTGAGGCCCTGGGTTCAATCCTCAGCACCACATAAAAAATAAAATAAAGGTATTGCATCCACCTACAACTAAATATATATATTTAAATGTATATGCATAAAAAAATGTCAGGCGTGGTCAGGTGCTTGAGGAGGAAGGATGAGGAGAGGCCATTCAGCAGATTTGGCCATGAGGTCAGGGCAACCTCCCAGTAGATCAGAGGAGACTGAAATTCCATGAAGTTTTCAGGCATCCTGATCTCAGGAATTCATGGTTGGAGAGAGCCCCCATTCTCACATAACCCCAGCACCACCCTCTCTTTCTACTTCAAACCTACTAAGGTGAAAATCTTAAAAATCTTAAAAATAAAACAAACGCTGCTATTCCTTTCCACCCTCGAGGAGGGAGGCAGCTGGACTGTCCCCCATCTGTCTCCCTTTCTCCTGCCAGAGACCAGGCACTGGCAGGCTGTTTACCTTCCAGTGAAGCCCTGCTGTGTTTTCATATCTAAAAATAGTCACACACACACACACCCACACACACTGACACACACCTCTCCTAGGTTTGGCAGAAGGGGACGCTTACTAACCTCACTGTTCATTTTCATGATGATTCTGGCTTCATCTCTTCCCTCCCCTGCATCAGGGCCCTTATTTGGGGTAATGTGGGTTGAAAGGATCCAAAATTACTAATTTCCTAATTATCACATCTACCTGGGCTCTGGGAAAAGGGAAGCAATAATAACCTACTGTACAGCATGGGTGTTTAGATTGGGATGAAATCATCCCAGCTGTTAAAGAAACAGCTGATGAAAGGATTAGAGCTGAGGTGAAGGAGCTGAGTCCCACCTGGAAGGCAGCCAGGTTCATTGCAGGGAGATGACTTTTGCTACAAGATTGTGGGGTCATCTCTGACTCATCGCACCTGTGTTAGCAAGCTTTTCGTGGCTATGACCAACATCTCTGAATAGAACAATTTAGAGGAGGAAAAGTGTTTTTTGTTTTGTTTTTGTTTTCTTGCAGTAACTGGGGATTAAACCCAGCACCTTGCACGTGTTATGCAAGTGCTCTACTACTGAGCTAAATACCTGGCCCTTTTTATTTTGAAATAAGATCTCATTAGGTTGCCCAGTCTGGCCTTGAACTCGCAATCCTCCTGCCTCAGCTTCCTGAGTGACTGGGATTATGTGTGCCACTGTGCCCAACAGGAAAGTTTATTTTGGTTCATGGTTTCAGAGATGTCAGTTCATGCTCAGCTAACTCCATTACTCTGGGCCAGATTGAGGCAGAACATCATGGCGGAAGAGTATGGTGTAGAAAAGTTTCTCAACTTGTGGCACCCAGAAAGCAGAGGATGAGAGAGAGGAGAGGAGATGGAAGGAGAGGGGAGGAAAAGGGGCAGGGCTAGGAAGATGATAAACCGTTCCAGGGTATGCCCTTAGTGACTACTTCCTCCAGCTAGGACCCTCTTCCCAGTAGTCCATTCAACTATCAATGGATCAATCTACCAAATGGACTACTGATGAGGTCAGAGCCCTCAGGATCCAGTCATTGCTTAAAAGCTCCACCTCTGAACCTTGCTGCATTGGGGACCATGATTTCAACACATAAGACTTTTGAGGAGTATTCCAGAAACAAATCATAATAGCACCCCTTGGGTCTATGTTTTGATAGCCTTGGTATTTAGATGTCCAAGGGTAGAAGGAAGACTGACTTCACTGGATAGTCTTTTAAACTCTTTATATTTTAAAAAATTGGGTGAATGTATTACTTTGAAAAAAAAAATTCTTGAGAGATGTTGCCTCACTATGAAGCCCAAACTGGCCCTAAACTCATGGGTTCACATGATGCTCCTGCTTCAGCCTTCCAAGTAGCCGGGGCTACAGGCAAATACTACTGCACCCAGCTGACAATACTTTAATTTTAAAAAGTGCTCCCAGCCTAGTGTAGTGGCACATGCCTGTAATCCCAGTGACTTGGGAGGCTGAGGCAGGAGGATCTCAAGTTCAAAGCCAGCCTCAACAAAAGCAAGGCACTAAGCAACTCAGTGAGACCCTGTCTCTGAATAAAATACAAAATAGGGCTGGGGATGTGGCTCAGTGGCCGAGTGCCCCTGAGTTCAATCTCTGGTACCAAAACAAAAACAAACAAACAAACAAAAACAGTGCTCCCCAGTCATGTGCTGTGGTACACCCCTGTAATCCCAGTGACTGCAGAGGCCGAAGTGGGAGGATGTCAAATTCAAGGTCAACCTGGGTAACTTAGGTAGACCCTATCTCAAAATAAAAAAATAAAAAAGGTTAAGGATATGGCTCAGGGGTAGAGCACCCCTGGAATTCAATCCTCAGTACCATGAAAAACAAGAAAAAAACAGGACCTATTCTTTTCCTTTTGGCAATAATTAATCATTTACTTATGTTAGAAAATTAAAAATGTTAGCTCACTGGAGCTACAAAGAACTTTTACAGACTCCTAGAATGTGAAGGCTTAAAGGAGGGCAAGAGTCCCCAATATTGTCTTACCATTGACAAAATTAAAACCCACAGAATGCCGGTGACTTGGCCAAGGTTGCACAGCTCTTTAATATTCTTATTGATTTGATTTTATTTTTGAAATCCTGGTGATGGCAGTGGGGAAGGGGCAGGCTCCTGGGCTGGAGCTTGAGAATGTGTCTGAGGGTCTTCTAAAGGCAGTAAGATGTCCGCGGCCCACACCTATCTCCTGTCCCCAGTCTCACTTCAATCCCAACCTTACCAGACTGAGCTTTGGTTGAGCAACTGGTCACTTGATTTCCCAGGTGGTAGCACAAAAAGACCGGGCAGGACCCAAACTTCACGCATCATCTCAGCTCTTTATTCAGGGGGATGCAATGGTGCCCGTGGATCCACTCTCCTGGTGGAAAATGAGCCACTGAGCAAAGAAAGGGACTGGGTTACATAGGTTAATTTGAGGGGTGGTCTAGTGAACATTTATCAGTTTGCTTGGACAGTCAGAAATGTGGACCTTTTGGGTCAAGGTCAGCGGATAGCGCCTGAAGAGGATTCACTTTGGAGGAGATGAACGCCTCCTCCCTGTCTGCAGCTGGCTGGCGCCTGGAAAACCTTTGTCCTGGGAGATGAAGGCTGTCAGTGCATGGCCCTCACTTTTACTTCTTTTTCTCAGGCCTCGTTATCTTGGAAATTTCTTATTCTCCATATCCATTACCATCCCTCCTTCTTTAGTTGCTCTCAATTTTTCCAAAGAATCTTTGAGTTAGTTGAAGCCAGGAGGTACCGCAGTTAGGGCTAGATCCTTAGCTCGAGGCAGTATGTCCCTTCTCTCCTCAAACAGGCTTTCTTTGCTGCTGGGACAGGAAAAAGGAAAACTGAACCTTTTCTAATTTTCTAATTATTCCCACCACATTTTTTTTTTTTTTTTTTTTTTTTTTTTGCAGTGCTGGAGATTAAACCCAGGGCCTTGTGCTTGCAAGGCAAGCACTCTACCAACTGAGTTATAACCCCAGCCCCACATTATTTTATAGTTTATTTTATTCTATTTTTTATGAACACACATATATAGAGAGGAAAAAACTAAAAAAATACACCAAAAGTAGATAAAACTGATAAATTTGGTAAAGTTGCAGGCTACAAAATCAACATACAAAAATCAGTAACATATTTATACACCAATAACAAGATTACCAAGAAAGAAGTCATGAAAGCAATTCCAACCACATTTTGAAAGCTTCCTTCCCTTGCCTCTGCCATGCCCCATCAACCAAGACCAACTCCTTACAGGAAGGATCTACATTTGACAGAAGAACACTTCCTAACTGCAAGAATGGTTTTGGCACCCTCAAAGGATAGATTGGTAATGGTCAAAGAGTCTACCATCTGTTCATGTGGGAACAGGTTGACCCCATGTGGAAGCAGGATATTTCCTGGTGGGAACAACTTCTTTGTGGGTGGGTGCTTAAGGAAGAGGGAGGAGAGGAAGAGGAAAGGCAGGCTGGGATTCTCATAAAAGTTCTGGAGTTTCATTTGATTTGGTAGAAGGTAGGCCCTGGGGTGGCAGAAGGCAGGGAGTGAGTGGGGAGCTCTTAGCCATTTGCAGTGAAGCAAATACCTTCAGGTGTTCTTCTGTGGACAAAATGTCCAGGCTTTTCCGAGACCCAGGCTCCCGCCACCTGGGCAACAGATGCACAGTTCAAGGTCCTGAAGTTGAACTTTCTCACCGCACCAGAGATAAGTCAGCCATTTTCACAGGCTAACAATGATTAATCCACCTGTTTTTCCCAACATGTTTTTCTAGCACACGAGCTGGGTCACTCACTCTGAATGTGACAGCAGTTGAACTGGCCAGTTTCTACCATGCACACTACACACCTCCTCTTTTGATCACTTAATAGGAGAGCAAAAAACACTCCATAGATTAAAAGAAAAATTTTTTTTAAGTGAGGCAGTACATCTTACTATTTGGGTTGTAATCCTTCGGAGAATCTACCCTGCTGCTCAGATAAAGTCATGGATTGAAGCTGGGTTTCATACTCTGACTATAATATGTTGATAAGACCCATCCTAGTGTCACACTAATAACTAGCCAAAAGAATTCAGAGCTCCAGCCAGAAGAGAAGATACAGCTGTGGAATAAATCAGACTTTCTCTTTTATAATTAATGCAATTGGGGGATGGTAAATGCAGTACATTATGGCTCCTTCCCCTCTCTGCTTTCCTGTTGGCAAATAAACACAAGTGAATGAGTCAGCCTTGCTCTGGGAGAAGGTGTCAGTCAGGACCCTGGAACCTGCTGCCCTTATTTAACAGAAAACAAGACTGTACTTTTTGGCACCTTTCTTTCATGTTCTTCCCAAACCAAAACCCCAAAGCCTTTGGATTCTATTTGTGGAGAAAATGCTCAGGGAGTGCCCTGCTTGGATACCTAGCAGAGGATCCCAAGTAATTTTCCCTTCTTGTTGCTTCCCAAATTTGGCTGGTATTTTCTCAGAGGACATTAATAAGTCTTGAGTGTTCCCTGCTGAGGACAAGTAACAAGGAACACACTGATATTCGGTATAAATGAGTTTGTGTTTTGTTTTGTTTGGTACCAGGGACACTGAACTACTGAGCCGCATTCTCAGCCCTTTTTTATTTTTTATTTTGGGACAGGGTCTCACTAGGTTACTTACAGCCTCACTAAGTTGCTGAGGCTGGCTTGGAACCTGTGATCCTCCTGCTTCAGCCTCTGGGATTACAGCCATGCACCACCCTGCCTGGCTGAGATTCATTTTCAATATAGATCTCCCCCAGTTTACATTGTTGTGTAAATGTCTGGCTTCCCTGCCCAACCAGACTATCAAAGTCCCAGAGGACAACCAGGATCTAATTTTGAATTCCTGAGAGGGAGGCACAACGCTTTACTCAGGAAATGTTGGCAAAATTAAACTGGAGAATTTCTTGAAGGAGAAGAGGACAAGGATTATCTCCCTGGAGATAGCTTTTGTTTGTTTTTGCAATGCCTGGAGGGCCTCACACACGCTAGGCAAGTGCTCCACCACTGAGCAACACCCCCAGCCCCGAGATAGTCCTTTTAATGAGTAGATTCTTAGGAAAATCCCAGCAACCCAAAATGCTTTGTCCACCGTATTCACTTCACGTATCTGCAAGATCTTTGAAGATCCACAGTTTCTCTCTTCATCAGTTTCCCAGCAGGCTCAGGTCCTCTGGGGCCTCAACTTCTTTGTGCACATGATATTAAAAAAAAAAAAAAAAAAAGCCTGGAAGGTCAAAAGGACAGGGTCCAGCAAACAGTCTCATGATGTAATCCACCAGGAGGTCCCCAGCCTGGCAGGAAGCCTGCCAGAGATTTTTCCCACTGTCTCTGCATGCCCAGAATGGATTATCAGCCCCATTAGGACTCCTTATCAACATGAGCATTCTCCCTGAGGTTCCTCAGAAGATAGGGCTCTCCCCTTGCTCCCCATATGCTGAGCACATGACAGAACCCTTCCTGACCGAGAGGTCCTGGTTCAATGACTTTACAGAGACCCAGACAGTGGCCTTTGGATATTTTATCAGAAGATCTGCCCTATCTGCCCTCAACTTACCTCAGATCACAGAAATTCCAGTCCCAGAGAGGACAATTGTAGTCACTCACTACTTTGTAGGAAGAGTTATCTAGTAGAAGGAAGGGGCTGTCTGTTCTGGTGAGGCCCACTACCCATGGCCCCACAGCCCTAACAATGCAGGGTACCGTGCCCACCCCCAAAACTGCCAAGCACAGGCAGTTGTGCCCACCCCCAAAACTGCCAAGCACAGGCACTTTCCTTTGCAGCCCACTCAAAGGCCACCACCATTTTCACCTGCTCTCCAGGTTAGATTGTGGCAAAATAAGTTTGCTTAGACCAGCAGAGACAATATGGTCAAGGGCAACTGAAGTCTGCTTGAGCTGGTAGGGGAGGAGGGTGCCCCAGGGGCAGCGATGAGGCACCAGATTTTACCTCCAGGATGATGATTGCATCATTTCCAACATGGAGTGCTGTCAATCCTTGCTACAGACTAATGAGCTCTGAGTTCATTTTCATTGTCCCCAACTTACCCCTTATTTGTCAATATGAACTTGCTGATGGGAAATTCAGGCCAGTTTTAAAAAGTTTTATTACCACTGGCTCTTATCATTGAAAATGCTTGAATCCATCACCCAATTCACCCCTCAGCTCCTTTCTGAGTCCTAAGTGGCACAGTGTGAGTTTTGGGGGGGTCTCTTTCTTTTTTTGTATGCTCATTTTATAAACAGATATAAAGAAGCTCAAGATACTGGAGCCCAGTCTCAAAAATAGCTAAAATTCTAACCTTTTCTCCAGAATCCCTAGCTACCAATAGGCTGGTGTTCTTATTTAGAGTCATATATTTATCTTGTTGTTACATGAACATACATTCATTCCATTGTTTAGACAAAAAAAAAACACAAATAACACAATCAATAAATGGGCAAAGGAACTGAATAGACACTTCACAGAAGAAGAAATACGAATGGTCAACAAATACATGAAAGAAATGTTCAACATCACTAGCAATTAGAGAAATGCAAATTAAAACTACATTGAGATTTCATCTCACTCCAGTCAGAATGGCAATTGTCAAGAATACAAGTAACAATAAATGTTGGTGAGGATGTGGAGAAAAAGGTACACTCGTACATTGCTGGTGGGACTGCAAATTAATGCAGCCACTCTGGAAAGCAGTATGGAGATTCCTCAGAAAACTTGGAATGGGACCACCATTTGACACAGTTATCCCACTCCTTGGCATATACCCAAAGGACTTAAAATCAGCATACTACAGTGATGCGACCACATCAATGTTCATAGCCACTCAATTCACAATAGCTAAGCTATGGAACCAACATAGGTGCCTTTCAATAGATGAATGAATAAAAGAAAATGTGGTACACATACACAATGGAGTATTACTCAGCCATAAAGAACAATGAAATTATGGCATTGGGCTGGGGATATAGCTCAGTTGGTAGAGTGCCTGCCTCGTAAGCACAAGGCCCTGGGTTCAATCCCCAGCACTGCAAAAAAAAAGAAAAAGAAAAAGAAAGAAATTATGGCATTTGCCAGTAAATGGATAGAACTGGAGACTATCATGCTAAAAAACTAAAGGCCAAATATTCTCTCTGATATATGGATGGTGACCCATAATAGGCCGGGGGATCAGGGGAGGGAGGAGTAGAGGCTCACCAGATTGGACAAGGGGGAGTGGGGGAAGGAAGTGGGGATGGGAATGGGAATGGGAATGGGAATGGGAATGGGAATGGGAATGGGAAAGACAGCAGAATGAACTGGACATAACTTTCCTATGTTCATATATGAATACACAACCAGTGTAATCCTACATCATGTACAATCACAAAAATAGGAAGTTATGCTCCATGTATGTATGATATGTCAAAATACCTTCTACTGTCTTGCATAACTAAAAATAACAAATTAAAAAACATTTAAAAATTTAGCCAGGTGCGGTGGTGCATGCCTGTAATCCCAGCACTTGGGAGGCTGAGGCAGGAGGATCATGAGTTCAAAGCCAGCCTTAGCAACTTAGCGAGGCCCAAAGCAACTCAGTGAGACCCTGTCTCTAAATAAAATACAAAATAGGGCTGGGGATGTGGCTCAGTGATGGAGTGCCCCTGGGTTCAATACCAGGTACAAAAAAAAAAATGTTTAAAAATTTGTATGTTAAAACTCCAAAGGTCTAAACTTTATAATGAATTAATGACTATATTTAAAAAATGACTCATTTCTGGCTCTAAGAGATATAGAGCTGATACTGGGAAAAGAGCTAATCTCCCAAACTGGAGGCAAACCCAGACCCTAAGGAAGTTAAGGAAGGACCAACAAAGTCATAGTTCCTAGTACTACAGAAATTACTATTATATATTTTTATATTAACAACTTGAAACTTGAGTAGCTAGAGCACCAAAACTTTTGTCTCCAAATAAGTTCAGAAAATCAGACTTAGAAAACTAGACTCCTTTGCAAGAACCGTGGTGGAGTTAGACTCTGTCCTGAATCTCTGGCCTGGTTTCAGGAACCAGGAGGGTAGCACCTTGCACTAGTCAAGCAGCATGCCCAAGTTAATAATTGGCCCTGCCAATGGCCGATCAGGCTGTTTTTGTGTGCTTGTTTTGCTATTTTACGTAAATCACCCTGAACATGTTTGTATCAACCTACTGGTGATGCACCTTTGATCAATAGATTTTAGACAAAAGTGGTTTTCAAGTCCAAAGATCAGGGCTGGGTTGCCTGCAGACTGGATACAGGGCATATAAAACTGGGGCAAGGCGCAGACTGATAGCAGAGCAATCACCACCAAGCCTGAACTGACTGCACCAGCTCTGCTGACAGCTACCTAAGGTGCCAGGGGAATGAGGATGGAGGAAGGAATGAACATTCTCCATGACTTTGGGATCCAGTCGACTCGTTACCTCCAAGTGAATTTCCAAGACTCCCAAGACTGGTTCATCTTAGTGTCTGTGATCGCTGACCTCAGGAATGCTTTCTATGTCCTTTTCCCCATCTGGTTCCATCTTCGAGAAAACGTGGGCATCAAACTCCTCTGGGTTGCTGTGATTGGAGACTGGCTCAACCTCGTCTTTAAGTGGTAAGGACCATGAGGAGAGATGGGCAAGGACGGAGGATGGCATTCTCTCTGGAAATATCTCCATCAGAGTTGCATTCCCCATGTTATTCAGGAAGCCACATGCTTCTCCCCTCTTGACTTGGGATTCTCTGTACAGAGAAGGAAGACAGAGAAAATCCTGCCAGGGAGTTGGAAATACTGGAAAGCCTATTTTGTAGGAATTGAAGGGGTTGATGGACAGTTGAATTTAGTGAAAATTCTGAGTTACGGGTTTTAAAAAGCAAAGAAGTACAGTTTAATTACCTCAAGTCAAAATAGATAACATAAGATAGGCAGATGTAGGGAAGAAGACAGATGATATATAGAAAAAGGAAACAAATGATTCAAAAGCTTTTTGTATGGAGTAGTGAGAAGTAATCCAGAGAACTGAGTTCCAACCCTCGTTCTGCCACATACCAGCTATATGTCCTTAACAAGTTCTATCAACTCTCTGAGCTTCTGCTTTGTAATCTATAAACTCAAATTATCTCTGGGATCTTAATGATAGACATAGTTAACATTTATTAAACACTTAATGTGTGCCAGGCCATGTGCTATTCTATGCAATAGTCACTACTATGTCACAGAAGAAGAGACTGAGGCACTGAGTTAATGGGATAGACCAACATGGTTAGTAAATGTCAGAGCCAGGGCTGAAGCCCAAAGCAAGCTGGTTCAAGAGGCAATGTTCTTAAAAACTGTGTATTATCCAAAGCTGATACACTGACTCTCAGGGGTCAAGGGGGAGTCCCAATTTTAACATTTGCCAGAACTTACCAGTGAGCTACACCCTCAGCCCCTAGTGATTCTTAGGATCTATTTCAGCTCTGATATTCTTTTTTTTTTCTTAAAAATTTTTAGTTGAAAATGAACACAGTACACTTATTTTATTTATTTTTATGTGATGCTGAGGATCAAACCCAGTGCCTCACGTGTGCTAATCAAGTGCTCCACCACTGAGCCACAACACCAGCCAAATAATTGTTTTATTCATTTTTATGCAGTGCTAAGGATTGAACCCAGGGCCTCACACATGCTAGATAAGTGCTCTGCCACTGAGCCACAGCCCCAGCTCCTTAGCTCTGATATTCTTTGGTCTACTCAATTAAGTCCTTTTGGTTTTTTTTGGAACCAGGGATTGAACTCAGGGACACTCGGCCACTGAGCCACCTCCCCAGCCCTATTTTGTATTTTATTTAGAGACAGGGTCTCACTGAGTTGCTTAGGGCCTCGCTAAGTTGCTGAGGCTGCCTTTGAACTCGCGGACCTCCTGACTCAGCCTCCCAAGTTGCTTGGATTACAGGCGTGCGCCACCACACCCGCCTTCAATTAAACTCCTTTAGAGAAGGAAAACTATATTGGATTCCAGTGCCCAAGCATATTAACGAGATTCTTGAAACCTGTATGAGAAAGCTACTAAATTTTGTCTGTAACTTCCACAATTCAGCAGCATGACCCTTAAAAACAGAAAGATTAGCCAGGCGCAGTGGTGTACACCTGTAAAGAGGAAGTGTTTTGTCTGAAATACTCTGTTTCAAACCAGAGAAGACACAGAGCCACCTTACAGAGACCCACTCTGATGGGAATGAAGTCCAGGTCTCTGGTCTCATGGAGGACTTTTCCTTGAGGCTCAGGCCTGTTCTCAGATGTCAACAAAAATGCAACTAACTCCCTGAGGCCTGAAGGAAAAGAGGGAATCTGTAGTATAGATTCAAGTCCAAGTTGTAAAACATAGTTCTGTATACATCCTTCCAAATAAAGTCTTCTGAAGGTTTAAAAGAAAGAAAGAAAAATAATGCTCACATTAATTAATTGCAATTAATATGGATTTTCAGATGTTTGTTTGTTTATTTAAGAAACAGTCTTGCTATATTGCTCAGACTAACTCCTGGGCTTCTGCCTGCTGTGTACCAGGACTCTAGGCATGCCACCAGGTCCAAACTGTATTAATTTATGTTTGAATAGATAGTATATTAAAATGGCTCAAATTTTAAATTATCCAAAGCATGTGTCATAAAAGCTCTCTGCCTCTGGGCCTCTCCCCAGTCAGCTGGAGGCAACTTGCAGATGTCCTCAAACCTCTTTCTCTTCTTGAAAGTGCAGACTTTGAACTGGGCACAAGCCCATCATCCCAGCTACTTGGGATGCTGAAGCAGGAGGATCACAAGTTTGAAACCAGCCTCAGCATCTTAGCAAGCTCCTGCACAACTGACACCCTGTCTCAAAAAAAAGAAAAGAAAAAGACAAAGGGAAGTGCAGACTTTGGTTGAAAGCATCCACTGAGTAACTCCAGATGCTGGTTTTGTTTTTCCACAGGATTCTCTTTGGACAGCGCCCATACTGGTGGGTCCTGGACACCGACTACTACAGCAACACTTCCGTACCACTGATAAAGCAGTTCCCTGTCACCTGTGAGACTGGACCAGGTAAGAGTCCCAGACACTGTAGAGACAGCAACTGGGTAAATCTTGTTCACCATAGATACCTATCAGCATCCCTCCTGGATGAAGCTGAACTTGAAGGTTCACAGGGGAGCTATTACTTCACACTTTAGTCACAATCTTCAATTTGGTGCAACTCCATTTTAATTCACTTCAGGAAGGCCTTCCTGAATAAATGATACGGTCACTTTAGAAATCTGTGTGATGTTTCCAGGACCCGAGTTTCTAGTCTGAAAGAGAGAGAGAGAGAGACACACACACACACACACACACACACACACACGAACTCCCATGGGAAAAGCACTCGAGGGTAACTCTGCCATGCCCTTTTGTCCAGAGAGGGGAACGTAATGGAAGCCTGAGTCCTTGCCTGTCTTTCCCAACTGCCAGGCCCAGTGAACACGTCCCTGAGCTTACCATCCAATCTCAACCTCACGCTCTACTCGCCTGCATTTTATTGGTTACAGACATTAATTTTTTTTTCAGTGCTGGGGACTGAACATTTTAGACAAATGCTCTGCCACTTAGCCTCACTCCACTCCAGCCCCAGACATGAATTATTAAATCAAATGATAGATTTAATTTTTTAGTTTGTAGTAGGAATATCCAACTCTGCCCCTCCCCTCAGAGACCCTTTCCTGGCCCCACCTGGGAAATGACCTTGGGTTATTCGCACTCACAGACCATTAATTCACTTTAGAGCATATTCATTCATTTGGCTGTGATTTATTGAGCTCCTACTATGTTCTAGACACTTCTAGGTGCCAGGAAAACCTTTGTCAGTGAACAAAACAAACACAAAGATCCCTGCCCTCATAAAGCTGAAATTTGAATGGGGGGGGTGCAACGTACAAAAATCATAATAAATACTTAAAGTATATAAGATATTAGAAGATGATAATTGACATAAAAAAGAGAAGACACAACTTAAAACATAAGATTCCCTGGAAAACTGACTTAGATGGAGACAAGCAAGCAGGAGTTTAGGGACTCCATGAAGCAATACTTGTAGAGGGGAAAGGGACAGGCCAACCTGACAGATGGAAAATTCCAGTGATTCAGTCTCACCCAACCCCTTACGGAGCTCTGAAACTGGGGGTGGCTCTTTAGTGTTGCTCTGAGTGGGTTAAGGGGGCCAGGACTTTATGACTTGATATAGGCCAGTTATTGGGTACAGGCTGTCCCTAGGGAGGGGGTTGATAAGGTGACTCTCTTCAGCTCAGGGCAATGCCTATAGAAAGGTGAGAGATGAAGGCCATTTGCAACTACCCTCTCCACAGCTGGGATAGAAGCCCTTCAGTCCAGAAGGGGGTCTGGATGGCACACATCAGGGCCCTTTATTCCTCATGACAGGAGAATCATGAATAGAAACTGGTTGCAGTGTTAAACGGAGTGACCAGAGTAGGACTAATTGAAAGGAGAGATCTGAGTCAAGACATGAGGGAGGCAGGGGAATTGACTGAGAAAGTTCTGGGGGAAGAGCTGTCTGGCCGGAGGGGATACAAGGCAAAGGGCCTCATGTGGGAGCACACCTGGTCTGTTTAAAGGACAGCTAGGAGGCCAGCGTGGCCAGAGCAGAGTGAGCAAGGAACAGGTAGAAGAGGAATGGCAGGCAGATCAGTGTGCAATTGCACACCTGGTGTGCTCATTCCTTGTGTGATCGCCAGACACACAAAACTCCAAATGAAGGGAACTTCTCTAGAGAGCTTGCACAATGTTAGGAACATAGTAGGAGCGCAACAGATATTTGTTAAATAAATGAGTTGTAGATAAGTGAATGACTGGTCGGATGCATGGATAGACAGGTAGATGAATGGAAGGATGGACGGGAAGAGGTCTGGATGGTTGGGTAGATGATGCTCTCTGGCAGTCACTCGGATGGAGATCTTTTCATTATTAGTATATTTGTCTCTTTCTTGCCCTTTAGGAAGTCCTTCTGGCCATGCCATGGGTACAGCTGGTGTATACTATGTGATGGTCACATCTATCCTCTCTATTTTTCGAGGAAAGGAAAAACCTACATACAGATTTCGGTAAGAACTCACCATCCGGGTCTGAGTGGCACAAGGCAGAAGGTGGCTCTTTCTGTAGCTGAGACACCATTTACTTAACCTCACATTTCCCCAAGCCCAACCTAGGGTTGGCACTGATAAAAGTTGTGGCACTTCTGCTAAGGGTGAACATCAGAGTCACAGACTCTTAGGGATGAACGGAACCCCCTAGTGCAAACTTTGCTTTGCAGACAAGCATACAAAGCCTAATATCATGAAGGAGCTTCTAAAAACCAGGTGTAGAGCTGAGCACAGAGGTGTATGCCTGTAATCCCAGGAGCTCAGGAGGCTGAGGCAGGAGGATTGCCTTAAGCAATTTAGTGAGACCCTGTCTCAAAATAAAAAATAAAAAGGACTGAGGATGTGGCTCAATGGTTAACTGTCCTTGGGTTCAAGCCCTGAGCACCCCATCCCCCCAGAAAAGATCAGATAGTGGGGCTGAATATATAGTGATATAGCAAGTGCTGGGTTTGATCCCCAGCACCCCAAAAAAATCAAATAATGAGTTAATAGCAGGGATTAACTAAAAATTCACTTCTGTACCAACCATAGAGTTGCCCCATATGGGTTAAAACAAACAGAGACATAAAAACAGTCAAACTGTGCAAATCTTTAATTATGAAATAAATAAAATTGGGTGGTTAAAATTCATAAAAGCAAAGTTTCACCGCTTACCACAGACATCTTTGCACCTCTGAGAAGGGGCTGAAACTTATAAAAATTCCACTGATGGAATTTGCGGCTCCACCATTCCCCCGGGGGGGTTGTTTTCTTTGCTGATGGATCCACGTCTGGGTTCTGTTATGACTCCCTCTTCCATTGCAGGTGCTTGAACGTCATTTTGTGGTTGGGATTCTGGGCTGTGCAGTTGAATGTCTGTCTGTCACGAATCTACCTTGCTGCTCATTTCCCCCACCAGGTTGTGGCAGGAGTCTTATCAGGTATCAGCTGTTCCAACTTCCTCCTCCCTTCCACCTATCCCATCCCATATCCCCTAATCAGTTCAAAATCCCAGCATTGCAATTGTGTGTTCTTAATGCTCTTAGCATTTCAGTAGTTTGAAGGTCAAGAGTGACTAGCCTAGCATGGTGGCATATGCCTGTAATCCCAGCAACTCAGGAAGTTGAGGCAAGAGGATTGCAAGTTTGAGGCCAGCCTGGGCAACTTAGTGAAACCTTGTCTTAAAAAATAGAAAGGGTTGGGGTGTAGCTCAGTGATAGAGCACTCCCAAGTTCAATCTCCAGTTTGGGGGGCAGGTGGAGGAAGAAAGAAAGGAAAAAGAAAACCAAGTGTGGCTATTTGAAATAATTTCTATAGTACTCCCACATCTACACAAGTGTGTTCCAGACAGATTGCAATACCTCAAGTTAACCCACCCAATTGAATTAGCTTGAAATTTCTTAGCTTTTTATATTCTTTATTTCTTACTGAGCTTCAATTGGAAATGGCCCCTAATTAGGTGTTCAGGGAATCTACCAAATTTAACAAATAAATACAGTGTCCTAGGATAGCTCTTTATTTAAATACATTCATTTGCATACCCTAATAGATACCTGCAGCTGATCTCATAGGTTCAGGGTTTTGTATATCTGCATCTTTATTAGATCTAATTAATAAGGGGCAGAAAAAAATTAGGGTAGTTGTAAAGAAGAATTTCTTGATTTTTGTGGCTGTAGGGAATATAAGACCTTAAGGAAATTGTGGACTTTCCCCCAAGAGCAGAACATAGTAGCCAAGAAAAATATTGGGGAGGGACATAATGGCTTCATGGTAACCATAAAAGCAACAAAGTAATTAGCAGTGGGTCCCGTGCCTGGGGAAGAATCTGGAAGTCATGTCACAGGAAAAATATGGGGATTGGGATGTAGCTCAGTGGTAGAGCACTTGCCTGGCATGTGCAGGGTCCTGGGTTCAATCCCTAGGACCATGAATAGAAAAGGTACGTCAAGACAAGGCCTGGGAATGTTTAGGTTAGAGAGGGAAATAACTGTCTCTTCAAATGTGTGATAGAGGGACTAGATTCACAATTTACTAAGTCCTGTTGAAAGACTTGAGGCCAATAGGTAGCATTAGAAGGAGAGCTGAGCACAAGGAAGAACTATGTGGCAATCAAATCCATTCAAAGACCAAATAGGCTGTTCTAGTAAGAGTGGGCACACCATTGTGAGAGTATCCCAGGAGAACCCTCTGATCTGGAATCTGTGATTTAATTCCACAATGCTAGGATGGACGGCATGCTACCCTTTGCTCTCGATCCACCGCTAGTGAAAGTCCAGAATCTTCTCCATTTCTCACAGTCATTCTTTGTTCTGTTCAGGCATTGCTGTTGCTGAAACTTTCCGCCACATCCAGAGTATCTACAATGCCAGTCTCAAGAAATATTTTCTCATTACCTTCTTCCTGTTCAGCTTTGCCATTGGATTTTACTTGGTGCTAAAGGGGCTGGGGGTGGACCTTCTGTGGACTCTGGAGAAAGCCAAGAGATGGTGCCAGAGGCCAGAATGGGTCCACATTGACACTACGCCTTTTGCCAGCCTCCTCAAGAACCTGGGGACCCTCTTTGGCCTGGGACTGGCTCTCAACTCCAGCATGTACAGGGAGAGCTGCCGAGGGAGTCTCAGCAACTGGCTCCCATTTCGCCTCAGCTGCATCGTGACCTCCCTCGTCCTCCTGCACCTCTTTGACTCTCTGAAACCCCCATCCCAAATTGAGCTGATCTTCTATGCATTGTCCTTCTGCAAGAGTATGACAGTGCCCTTGGTGTCTGTCAGTCTCATTCCCTACTGCATTGCCCGTGTCCTGGGCCAACCACACAAGAAGTCTTTGTAAAGCACGTGGTGGAGTCTTCAGTATTTAAATTCAGTGACTATGCCAAGGATTGGGTGAAACTAAAGTCTTCTACCAGCCCATTTTGAAGCTGGAGGTGTTAAAGTCAGCTCAGGTGACCCTCTCCCTCTTTCCTAATCCTGATTGTATTGGATGGTGTTTTTCGAAAAGCTAATGAGGCCATTGGAGAAAACCTTGACTGTTAGAAGTTGGGTAGTTCTGGATTTTTCCCTGAAGACCTACTTACTTGTTCTTCCATCAGAGATACAAAAGCAAGACTTCCAGTAGGGAAGCTCACAAACCCAGGCTAAAATCTCAACTGAGAATTTTCTACCTGTGCTCATTCCTCCCATGAAAAGGAGAAAGGACCACATGGATTTGATAGAGGAAAAGGGATGAAGCAAGGAGGATTTCTTAGTACCTTACATATCATGCAAACTACATGCCAAGCATTGTCTAAATGGCTTCAAATATGTTTGAATCTTTTCAGATATGGCCCTCTCAATAATGGTAGACCAACTCAAAGTCTACTTAACAGGTGATTAGTGGGAGAACTGTTTTTGGGCATTTTTCTATTTCAGATACCTGGTCATTGTATTGACTTAGATTTCTAAATGACTGTAGGGACTAAAATATTGTATCAGGTCAGAACATTCAGGCAGAGTTGATTTCTCTTTATCACATTACATCTTCTTCCTTATTAGCCCAACTTTACTTTCCCCAGAATTTTCCAATGGCTCCCCATCTATCCTACTGGATCTTCAGATGCCTAAAGGGTGACTCTTTGATAGTACTTTTATATGTTGCAGTTAAGCTCTGAAATCTTGGGTGAAATGGCAAGGAAAGGGCCAGGATTCCTCTCTCCAGAAGGTCACTCCGATGTTACTTTGGTTACTGGAGAGTAAACATGACTCCTTTCTATGTCCCAAGCCAACCAAGAGCACTTTCTTAGAGGAAAAGTCAACTCCTTCATGCCTGTTCTCCAGTCTCAGCTGATTTGAAGGGTATGTCCTCAAAAACAAAACAGAAAAAAACCCTGAAGCCTATTTATTTGAAACTCCTTGTTTTTGCTACGACTATTTAGAGTACCATATGTTATCATTCATGCCAACCATCCTGCTTTTAAACATCTTTGAAAGAAAAAAATATGTATGTGCAGTATTTTATTAAAATGACATTTTATTTAACAATGAAGTCTTCTTGAAGCTGGGTGGGGTGGTGCACACTTTTATAATCCCAACTACTCAGAAGACTGATGCCAGGGGATCATGAGTTCAAGGCCAGCCTGGGCAACTTAGCAAGACTGTATCTCAAAATGAAAAGGGCTGGGGATGTGGCTCAGTGGTAGAGACCCTGGGTTCAATCCCCAGTAATGAAAAAAAAAAAAAAAAGTCTAGCTGATTTCTGTATTTTAGATGCAATGTGATCTGAAGGGTCTAATTCCAACCCAGTTAAACTTCTAGCTCTTTCTCTGTTTCCTAATCAAATAATTTGGTTTCTCTGTGCCTGTGCTTTCACTTTAGAGAAAGAAGGTGTTCTGTCCTGAGCTGACTAGGACTCCCAGCAGGGATAGGGATGCTTACAAGGCACACGCAGGTAGAGTTGAGCACATTAGCATGGACACAGTATTGGTTCAGAACAGTTACCGAGCACAGGCCCAGTCTGCTGGTCACACAATGGAAGCCAATTAGTGGAGAGGCAAGACAGTGGTAGAGAAAGAACTTTATTACAATCAGCTAGCTGATCAGACGATGCCAGCCTCATAGTCTATCTTCCCAGGAAGCTGATTTAGGGGTGGTTTACATAAGAGATGGTTGATTTCAGACTGGTAGGTGCCTTCTCACAGGTGGAAGACTGTAGCCAAATAATGCACATCTAATTGCCTAGTTATGAGAAATCTCAAGAAAAAAGATCATTAGTTCCTCAGGCTATTCTTGTCATTGATTAGTTTGCCCACATGCAGTTCCTGACATATTATTCAATGGTCAAGCTAGATGGCGTAGCTGGGTAGCTTCCCTAAGACTTTCTTGCTGACCACCAAATTTATGGTAATGAAAGAAAACATGCTTCTCCTGATTATTGTGGAAGACAAAGGGTCAGGCGAGGTGAAATAGGGAGTGGAGCAGGAGATCTGGTCTCCATGCTTGGCTTCAGAACCAGAAAGATAGGATGCTGGCCAAGACTTAACATCAGTTCTTAGACTACAGGTCAGCATGAGTTGCCCTATAGGATCAAATTGTAATTTTAGGGCAGACAGGCAGGGTCACTACCAAACTAAGAAATCAGGACATGCAAATAACCCAGGGTCAGCAAAGTTTGGGGTTATAGACAAAGTCCAAACAAAACAAGTCATAGCACCAAGAGATGCTCCAAGAAGCTGTAGCAGGTTTTTCTGCTAAGTAATTTATTTAATCCTGTGTGCAGAGTCCCACCTCAAAAGCTTCTACTCATCTCTATAACCTTGGATCGCCTGAAAATGTGATTGGCTAAATTTACCCCAGAACATTGGAATGTGCATATTTAGGGAAGGTAGAGTCCCACTATTTGATGTGGGTTCTTCAGTGGTGGGGATTAAACCCACAGAGACGCTAATGGTTCTACCAAGGGAGAAAGGAAATGGTCTCTATCTGTGTGAACTGAATCCCACAGCTAGGGCATGGCCCATCCAATTGCTCTCAAGGACCAAGTCCAGGTTCCTTGCAAGAAGATTCTGGCAGAAAGTGAATAGTAGTACCTCCAGCCCTGCCAGTTTGTGAGGTTAAGGACACATAATATCATAGAATTAGTGTGTGCTTGCTATGTGCCAGGTTCTGTTCTATGTATCTTATTTCTATAATTAATTCTCCCATCACCTCTGTGAGGTGGTTACTATCATTTGTTCTCATATTATGAGGCACAGAGGAATTAGGTAGCTTGTCCAGAATGGTGGGGCCAATTCTAGAATCAGGTAGACTTATTTCAGATTCTATGCTCTGCCCTCCACCTCTTCTGGTACCCCATGGATGACAGCTGTTTAAATCCCTATAAATACCAGAGAGATATGACCTTTTTTCTTCTCTTTCTTCCTTCCTTTCCACTCCTCCTCCTCCTCCTCATCCTCCTCCTTTCCTTTTCAGTGCTGGGGCTAGAAACCAGGGCCTGGCATATGCTAGGCAAGTGCTCTGCCACTGAGTCATTCCTCAGCCCCAGATACAATCCTCAGAGAGGATTTTATTTTATTTGGCTGAAGGCCATTATAAAACTTACAATGGTCCTCCCAGTAGGTTGGCATTAGCTTCTAAGTATGAAGATTACTATGTCTCAGCTCCTTGGTTTATACCCAAAGGACTTAAAATCAGGATACTACTGACTCAGCCACATCAATGTTTATAGCAGTTCAACTCATAATAGCTAAACTATGGGACCAACCTAGGTGCCCTTCAACAGATGAATGGATAAAAAAATATGGCATACACACACACACACACACACACACACACACACACAATGGAATAATGGAATATTACTAAATTGATGGAACTGGAGAATATCATGCTAAGCGGAATAAGCCAATCCCAAAACACCAAAGGCCAAGCATTTTCGCTGATATGTGGATGCTAAGTCACAATAAGTGGGGAGGGAGTTAGGGAAGAATAGAGTTACTTTGGATTAAGCAAAAAGGAGTGAAAGGAGGGGGGCGTATAGGGATAGGAAGGATAGCAGAATGAATCAGACATTATTACTCTATGTGCATATATGACTACACAACCAATGTGATGCTACATCATGTACAACCAGAAGAATGAGAAGTTATACTCCATTTATGTATAATGGGTCAAAGTGCATTCTACTGTCGTGTATAACTAATTAGGACAAATAAAAAAAGGTAACTTCATAAAGTAACTATTAGGACAAGTATCACTAAGTGTTCAACAGCAGTGTCTAAAGCAACTTTAGCTGTCTTTTCTTTCAAGAGTTTAAAAATAAAGGGCTAGGGTTGTAGCTCGGTGGTAGAATGCTTGCCTGGCATGGTTGAGGCACTGGGTTTGATCCTCAGCACTACATAAAAAACAAATAAATAAAAATACACTTTAAATTGTTTTTAAAAAGTCTTGGTGGTAAAGCACCCCTGGGTTCAATCCCCAGGACAAAATAAGTAAATGAAGTGTACAGTGGTTTTTGGTATATTCATAGTTATTCAACCATCATCCTGAATCAGTTTTAGAACTTGTTTTTTTATTGCTCCATAAACAAACCCTGAATCCATTATAGTTACCCACACTGTTTTCCCAAAGACTTTGTAAGGAAAAGTTTTACAGTGTTTTTTGTTTTTCCATCTCTTGTAATTTTCGAGAATCACTCCCTGTAACATAACTTTTTCTACTTCTTGGTTTTGGAAGAATTTTAAAGCAGGATTAATCAAGTAATCAGATTTGACATGATGAGACATTTGTGAGCTTCTTCTACTTTCATTGGCAATGGCTTTCTTGTTCCAATATGTGTTCCAAGACTGTCTCATTTGAGGACATGTCTGGATATTTGAAGTTCCAGTCCTAGTCAATAGACTGGTTGTTTGTAACCTGTCAAAAGTTGCTGACTTGATTTCTGAAAACCATGACTTTAGCTGCTGAATTATTAATACTTATTGATTTTGTTTTGTAGTAATTGCTAAACTAGGACAGATGCCTTGAAGCCTTATGTGTGGTAAATAAAACAGGAGAGTATCATTTGTATGCTAGACTTTTTCAGAAGATTCTTAAGAATGGAAGATTCACCAAATAGCCTTCTTTTGATATTTCTAAGAAAGAACTGACTAGAAATCATATGAAGAGCAGTCAACAAAAGCTACTTCTACCAAAAAACCAAAAACCAAACCCTGATTCATATGTAGGGCAAACTAACAATAGTCTAGTCCAGCAATGGGCCATCTAATTTGGAAGCCCTTCATCTAATTTCAGGATGAAAGATTAGAAAGCTGTTATCTGAGTTACTGTTTCTCAATTTAAAAAGAAACAGTCCATAAATTTTCCTGAATTGATATTTATTCCAAAAAATTGCTATTGATTCTACTGGGAAAAATTTTTTCATTTAATAGAGAAATTAAGACCAAGAGAGGGAGGCATATGTCTAACCTAAGTTGAAATATAACTTGCCCCCAGGTCTCTGGATTCTTAGCAGAGCAATCTCTCTGCCAGTCTCTCTGCATATATTTAGGCTGCTATGTCAACATGCAGCTATTGCAACAGAAATAAAAGACATTTCAACAGTGGAGCCAGCTTATTTGAAACAGAACCAGGCCACAGCTAGAGTATCTGTGTGCAAGGTGGCCTTCTCCTAATTAAGTTATGTGCTTCTCTCTTCTTTTGCTTTCACAAGTCTTCGCAGGACAGATATATAAATAAGTACAACAGGGAACAGTTTGGTGTTTTTGTGGTGCTTTTTGCTTTGGGTTGTTTTTGGTTTTGTTTTTTAAGCATAAAGCTGGTTTTCCAGCTGGCAAATTTTCAATACTTTCCTTGGTGCCATCTTCTCATTTCCTTCCTTTGTTCTTCTCATCCCACCAGCATTGACTTCGGGTCAACTCAACTCAGTTCCTGCATTTGAAGACAAGTAGGACTCATCTCATCCTGCTTCATCACAGAATTGGGGATTCCAGTCCTTTCCTATCTGCCCTCCTTTCTCTTCAGAGACAAAGAGAACAAAATCCTCTCTGTTGTGAACTGATTTTGGACTTAACTGAGATGGGTCATCATGGTGTGAATTTCATCTTTTCATCTCCTTCTTTCCTTCTGATCTCCTGCTTCAGCCCCAGTCATTTGGCAATACTGCAACAGGTCCCAACTAGATTAACCCTGGTCATGGAGTCAGATGAGCCTTGGAGAGATGTGATTGACTTAACTGATTTAATAACCCAGGTGGTATAAATCTATATTTTCTTTATTCAGATTATATCTCTAAACTGCCAAAGTCTTCGCTACCAGTCCATTTTTACCCCACATATGGACTGCAATGAAGTGACATGGCATCATCTCTCTCTGTAGACAATTATAAAACCACTATGGACATCCCTGTACCAAAGTCTCCCAAAGGCCTTGGTTCAGGAGGCTCAGGTGGGGCCCTGACTCCTGGCAGGTATCTGAGTGGATTCTGGAAAAGCTGATGCTCAGCCTCAGTCTTTGATCTGGCTCTCCAAGCTTTGTCAGTAGGCTCACTAGTTATAATGGCCACTAAACTGATCTCCATATTATGTTCTTTCTCATTTCTCCTGCACAGCTACAAGATATGCTTCTAGAACCTTACAAAGAACAAGTGATTTTGGCCCAACCTAATAACTCCATCAAACTGGTGAGTGAATTCCTCTTCAAGGTGCAGGGTGAACTCAACCTATTTTTTTTAATATTTTGTTAGTTGTCAACGAACCTTTATTTTGTTTATTTGTAGGTGGTGTTGAGAATTGAACCCAGTGCCTCACACATTCTAGGCAAGTGCTCTACCACTGAGCCACAACCCAGCCCGAAATCAACCTATTTCAAGAAAAATAAAAGACCTGGGGAATTTTATGCTCCTTTTGGCCTCTTTTCATCTGAAAGAGTTTAAGTTTCCCTCTCAGTTCTAGGTTTTCTTTGGGGTACCTACAATGTTCAGAGTTTGGGGAAAGATTAATTGAGAGAAATGAATTTGAGATAGCATACGAGAATATTGGAGAAGAGCTTGGTGAGGGTTGGAAATAGAAATAGGCTCTCTGTCAAGCTGGTTTTTGTTTGTGGTGCTGGGCATTAAACCCAGGGCCCTGTGCACATTAGGCAAGTGCTATGCTGCTGAGCTCTACCTCCAGTCCCTCCCTCTCTCAAGTTTTATTTTGTGCTGAGCCTGCTGGGAAGCCTAGGGTAGAGAAGACCAAGAAGGTTCTATTCTCTTTATAGGTAAGAAGAGAGTCCCATACTATTAGTCAAGTAGCATTATTTCCACACAAAATATCTAAAAAAAAAAAAAAACAGTGGTTCTCGGGCAACATTTGTCTCCCTGGTAACAGGTAACAATGTCTGGAGGCATTTTGGGTTGTCAGCTGGAAAGGTATTACTGAAATCCAACAGATAGGCCAGGAATGCTGGTAAAGATTCTGGAATGCACATTCTCCCACAGAAAAAGTTATGGGGCCTAAAATGCTCATAGTGCCAGGGTTGAGGAGAATGAGTCATAGTTTACCTGAATCATTTTTCAACTTAGAACATTGGTTGTGCAAAGGGGTCCTTCTGGTTTACCAAGTAGCCCTCTTCCACGTCTGTCTGAAGTAGGAATTTTATGGCTCTGAATTCCAAAATCTTTTTGTTTGTTTTTGTTTTTGTTTTGTTTTGTGGTACTAGAGATGGAACCCAGGTTCTCATGCACAATAAGCAAGCATTCTACCACTGAGCCCCAGATCTGCTTATTAAAGCAACAGAAATCACCATATATGGAATCATGTAAGTTAACCACTCTTGTTGTAGAGTTCCTGATGCTGAATGTGTTACCAGTAATCTACAGATGTAAACATCATTAAATACTAGATAAAATGTGCAGACAGATTCAAAATTTTAGCCAAAGTGTTAGGGAAAGATGGACAGGGACTGGACTAGCGCCACCTATTGTAAGGCTCTGGAAGTGCAGAACAGTTAAATCGCCAGGGAGAATAGTAAATAAAACAAAACACATTCTTACATGAACAAAGAACTCAGTTAAGACAAACTGTGCATAATTATGTCAGAAGGAAGAGATAAGTCTGGGAGGATAGGGAAGTGGGTCCTTGGGTAACTTGCTGGGCAGTTGAGGACAGACAGCAACTGCAGATATTTTCTAATAAACTTCCAGAAAGGCTATTTTTATATCAGGACTTATATGAGTGGGGTCAATACCTCTCCAAAGGAGGAAAATGCCTGATTGATATTTAAAAAAAATTTTTTTAGTTGTAGATGAACACAATACCTTTATTTTATTTACTTATTTTTACATGGTGCTGAGGATTGAACCCAGTGCCTCACACGTGCCAGGCAAGCACTCCACCACTGAGCTACAACTCCAGCCCCCTGATTGATATTTTGATTAGACTAAAGCCTGCATGAATAGTTCATGGACACTGAAGGCTTTATCTAGAATTGGTAGGGGCTGACTTCCTTAAGCCTATAAAGCCATATAAAACCCTAGACAATAGCCACTCTTTAATATCCCTCTCTTGGGACCCTTCCCTCTTTGGGAGCTCTGCTTTCTTTCTATTACTCTAATAAATCCTGTTACTTTGCTCTCACACTTGTGTCCATGGATCTTATTCTTCAAACTCATAAGACAAAAAACCCAACTCCATGCTCCGTGCTATATATTTGGGGGCTCATCCAGAATCTATTGGAAGGATGAGAAAAATGGACCAATGGCTTTTCTAGGAGCCCTAAGCTTCATTCAAATGTTTAGTCCTCTCTGTCTGAAACAAACAAAATAAAAAACAAACAACAACAACAACAAAATGGGCATCTGTCAGTCACTTAAGGGATAATAGTGCAACACCAGTCTGCAAGACTCAGATGATAGGCTTGCTAGACAGGCAGGACCAATACCCCTTCACACAGGTGTTGGGATGTTGGTCCTGACTTGCTTTTGGATCCTGAGATGAAGTCTCAGTCTGATCTGAAGTCTTTGGGAAAAAAGTGACCTGTTAATCCCCAGAGCATGAGCTGAGCAGTCTCTCTACTTCTCTGCAGAAATACCTCTTCCTCATGTACGCCTTGGAGGGCAGGCCACTCCCAGCTGCTCTATGTCCAATCAACTCTGAATTCTGAACTCTTTCTTTCTTTCTTTCTTTCTTTCTTTCTTTCTCTCCTTCTTTCTCTTCTTCTTCTTCTTTTCTCTCTCTCTCTCTCTCTCTCTCTCTCTCTCTCATAAATACTCTAGGGACCTCCAGGCTTCTGAATGCTTTCTGGGAGTCAAATCCAAGTCTGTCCCTAGTGCCCTAGTGTCTAACTCTTAATCAGAGACCCATTGTGGGAGACTACCAAAATAGAGCTCCCCTAGCTTTAAAATTAAACTGCTTTCTTTAGACTCTCACAAGGCACCTTTATTTTCCCCCTGTATTCCCTCTCATCCAGCAGGAAAAAGACCAGAAGTTGTGCCTCTGTTAATTAAAATAAACTGCCACTTATCTCTCCTAGTTCAGGGAGCCAAATTATATACTTTCTTGATTGGGGGTATCGCCCAGAGCACTAACAGGCTTGAATCTCACTTTTGAGAAACATATGAAACTATGGTCCTATGAGTATAAGGACCCAAAAACAATGCCCCAAAGCAGCAACTTGCTTTTGCTGCCCTCCTGGGAATCCGATAACATGAGGTGTCCTAAATCAGCTCTTCCTAGCAAAATCTTTACCATTAATGACTCTGGCCTTACACCAACTGCTCAGACTTTGCTTAACAGAAGAATTCTTACTAGCTAGGCTCACTAGTTACATACATGCACAAAGCAAAGGAATACATTTTACTGTAGGCCAGCTTTTTATCATTGGGAAATTTAGTGCAGGGGAGGCCAGAAAAGGCCACTAATTCTGGATCCCCTGGTCTTTAGCATGTGTCAAACAAAGATCTATGCATCCTCACTGATAAGGCAGCAATAAACCCTACAGAATATGGGAGTTAGAGAGGTGGGATTGCTGGCCACCAGAAGCTGGTAAGGGAGATGTCCCTATGAAAGCAGGCAGTTTGCAGGCACCTGAGTTGTTTCCTCCTATTCATATGGGAGCTTTGATCTCAACAGTAATGCTAGGTTCACTACTAGCCTGCATACTGAAAAACTGGGAAAAGTTTAACCCACAGATGCTCAAGAAAAAGTGCTCATTTCTTCTGCAGCCAAGCATGGCCTCAACACAAACTCTCTGAAGGAGAATCATGACCGTCAAAGGGAAGTACACAATTTAATGCCATTCTGCAGCTTAGCCTGTTTTGTAAAAAGGAAGGAAAATGGTCTGAGATTCCCTATGTTCAAGCCTTCTTTGCCCTAAGGGAAAAACTCAAATCGTGCCAACAGTTATGATTGCTACCCTAATGGAAGAAGCCCCAACTAAGGAAAAATTGGAAAAATACCCAAATCTCCATTTCCTATTATTCCCTGCCAATGGTCCACATGCCACCTTACATCAAATACTTATCAAGAAGTTAGTATCCTCCATTCTGAGTGAGGCCCAGTTTCCCCTTCACCAAAGCTTTTAACTAAAGATAGGCTCAGCACCTATCAGACCACAGGCAGACCAGGATTTATTACAAGAGATAAGAAAGGCATCTAAGGATTTCATGTTCTCACAGGTTTACAAGCCATTCGGTACACATGGATAAATCTGGAGGCTTGCACTTTTTTCATGATCACCCATGAAAGAGGAAAGAATACCAGGGGACACCCTCATCATAATTGAGGGAAGGGAGCAGACAGTTTTCTTGGTGCCGGTACCCATGATTTATTCTCTTTCATTCATCTTCCAATGAGGTGGGAGCCTCAGCCTCAAAAATAAAAGGTGCCAGTAGCTACATTTTAAAAATTGGATTAGATTTGATCCTCACACACTTTTAAAAAAAGCCTGATAATTTTCTGCACCTAAGCGTGGCCTGATTACCAGCTGGGGAATAAAAAATGGCCTCTGAAGGAAAACAAACTTTAACACCATCTGACAGCTAGACTGGTTTTACAAAAGGAAAAGCTATTCAGGTTTGATACAGGCATGGTAACCAGTGAGGACTCTCTTTTATACATTGTATCTGACATAAAAGGGTCCCACGGCCTTTTAAAAACCTGGCTTACATCTGTTTGCTTTAGCTACATAAATGTTTTATTGTTCCATAAATGAGATATATTTATATATCAGATAAAAAGTCTATTTCCAATACCTCACCTGAGTTGAGGCTCTCCCTCTCACCTTATTCCATGTTAGGATGCTGCCAAAATAGACCAGAATTAAGCACATTTAAAGTTATGTTCAAAAAATAGATTTTTGTTATAAAGATTACTGTGATCTCAAAATAAACAAGGGATATAATGCAAAACTAAGGAAAGGTTTGAGTGAATTGTAAAAGTTATTTAAGGTTGTAAGAGAGCTGTGGAAGAAAACAAAATTTGTAAAGGATTTCATATGTGATGAGCTAGTAAATTAGTGGATCTTTGTAGAGGCTAAATATATATCAAAATACCTTAATACTATTATAGGCACTGTGTCTCTTGGTTCAAAGCTATTCCATAAATTAAATCCTCATACAACTTTTTAACTGTTGCTTGTTAATATTTTTACAAAATTACTACTTCTAAAGAAACAACTTGAAGGAATTTAAGACAATAAACCATAAACTACAGGGGCTGGGATTGTCACTCAGTGGTAGAAATGAAATGTGTATCTGGGTTTTTTGTTTTGCTCTTTTCCTTTTTTTGCAGTGCTGGGAATTGAACCCAGGACCTCCGCATGCTAGGTAAGTGCTCTAGCACACCCCCAGCCCAACATGGACATCCTTGAGGTCTCTGACCACAGCTGGTACAGATTTTTGTTTTAATTTCTATTAGTTACTAATGAAAAGATCCTATTTAATTGTATTTTAGTGTCCAAGTTAAAGTTGAGAAAGGGAAAAAGGAAAAAAATCACAGGCCAAATACCCTCTGATGACATTGTTAAGAATTCTCTAGAACAGTGGATTTTAAGTGATGTGTAAAGTCTAAGTACTAATAGTTCATTCCAGTGAACTTGTCTTTGCTTTCTAGTTGTTAAATATTGACTCATACCTAAGATATATGATTTTTAAAAATACTCCATATGCCCTTGAAGCTTGCCACAAATATTTAACCATCTCCTTCCCTTTTTTTACAGTATCTTGATGTGATGATGTCCTTTTAGTTTCTTGATCAGAGTGTCAGCTTCCTGCTACGAACCAATGAGTTACTAGTTTTAAAAAAAGAAGTGTGAAACCCAGTGCCGAGGTGCACACCTGTAATCCCAGCTACTCAAGAGGGTGAGGCAGGAGTATCAAAAGTTCCAGGCTAGCCGGGTGTGGTGGCACACATCTGTAATCCAAGCGACTTGGGAGGCTGAGTCAGGAGGATCAAGAGTTCAAAACCAGCCTCAGCAACTTAGTGAAGCCCTTAGCAACTCAGTGAGACCCTGTCTCTAAGTAAAATACAAAATAGGGCTGGGGATGTGGCTCAGTGGCCAAGTGTCCCTGAGTTCAATCCCTGGTTCAAAAAAACACAAAACAAAACAAAACAAAACAAAAAAAAGTTCCAGGCTAGCCTGGGCCACTTAGCAAGACCCTGTTTCAAATTAAAAATTTTTAAAGGGTTGGGTATGCACCCCTGAAATAAATACACACAGGGAAAAAAAAAAAAAAAGAAAAAAAAAAAAAAAAGAAAGAAAAAGAAATGAAAAGAAGTGCAAGTCTGGGGCTGGGGATATAGATCAGTTGGTAGAGTGCTTGCCTTGCATGCACAAGGGCCCCAGTACCACAAAAATAAATAAATAAATAAATAAATAAATAAATAAATAAATAAATAAAATGTGCAAGTCTGCTGTAGATCTGAGATTGTAATACTAATTGAAGAGTCAGTGTTAGGTTTTTGTAAAGGTCTCTTAGGCACCTCTGCTTTATTTCCTCCTCTTTCATCATTTAAAAAATAGGTTCCAACCACTTGTTTGGTTGTTGGTGTGTCCTTACCAATATCTGGAGATCCATCTCCCAGGACACAACAAACTGATTCCAAACAAGTATTAATACCCAGCATGGTCTTCCTTCCACTCATCAGTTCTTAGTTGCTAGGTTCTAAAGCAAAAAGTTGGCTTCTTTGTTTGTTTTTGTGGTACTACTGGGGATTAAACCCAGGGGCGCTCTACCACTGAGGTACATCCCAGCGTTTTTATCTTATCTAATTTTATTTTATTTTATTTTATTTTAAGAGTCTTGCTAAGTTGCCAAGGCTGACTTTGAACTTGCATTCCTTCTGCCTCAGCCTCCCAAGTCACTGAGATTGCAAGTGTGTACCACCATGCCTAGCAAAGAGGTTTGTTTGTTTGTTTGTTTGTTTGTTTTTCATGTTAGGGATAGAACCTAGGACCTCCCATATGCTAGATAAGTTCTCTACCACTAAGCTACACTCCCAACACCCCCAGCCCCTGAAAAAGAAGGGCCAAAGAAGGGGGACAAAAGTTTACTAAGAGTAGAGAGTTCTGATACTAGGTTCTAGAGCAAAGAGTTTTTATTCTAGAGTTCATATTTCCTGCACCTTGGGCAATACTATAAAGTCTACTTCTTGCAAAATAACACCCATTGCCTGATTTATATTACAACTGCTGTCTACATGCTCAAATAGTTTTTTAGGCTCAAAGTGGTCAGACAAAAACATACTGCAATAGATACTGCAATTCATAAACAGCTTTACAGAACAGGTTTCTAAACCCAACTCTAAATGACAGTGTCCCTTCCTCAAGATTCACTCCCAAACTTTTTTGCACAGCCCACATTTTGCATGATTGTAAAGTTTCCTTTTTTCATCACTTAAAATAATCAGATCTACTCGAGCCAATAAAGGCTACATTCCAGTTGCTGAGAACGGTTTCCTGGCGTTTCCTTATGTTACTATACCATAATGTGCTGAACTTTTTCCTTATTTGGCATTTGGATTATTTCCAATTCTTCACTCTTATAAATAGCACATGAACATCCTTGCACAAATTACATTTTTTCCCTTTTGGGTTACTATTTCCTTGGGGTATATTCCCAAAACTGGTATTACTAGGTCAAAGGTTTAAAAAGTTTCATAGCTCTTGCTACCCACTGCCAGAATGTTCTCTAGGCGGACTGTGGTACATTTGAGCATTTCAAATGTTTAACCAGGTTTCCCATGATATGAAATAAGATTAACTTTCATCTTTTCTTCCATAATCTTCAGCAGGGGAGGGAGTCACAAAATTTCAAAGCAAAACAAAATAAAGATGTGTGGGAGAAGCCCCTGGCACTTGGCTGGCAGCAGTGAATGCCTCGAATGTGTAAGGGAGACCTACATTCATGCATGCCTGACAGGAAAACCTGCAGGAAGGAGCTTTCCGCTGCAGCAGGCCAGTGGAGCTGACCAACCCTCCCATAATTAGCATACCTGTTGCCAGGGTAACCTTAGGGGGTCCAGATTGGACCCCAAGTACAGACACAGGTAGACATTAGTGGAAACGTGATTGGACGAGGTACAATCCTTACTTTGCATACCTGGATGTTACCTGATTGGGCACAGTTCCAAACCCTGATTAGCATAAGTGTAAACAAGTAATAAACTAACTATCGACTTAAGGACGAAACATTCCCTAAATAAATGAACTAACACACCAGTTCCCGGTGCCTGGCATTGGCACTGCGGCCGTTACCCCCAAGACTGAGTGAAGCCGAGGTGAAAGAACTCCATTAGGATGGAAAAGCACTCTTTGGCAGCCAGAGAAGTGTTCTTTCAGACTAATTTGACTGTGATGTCTGCTGATGAGATCTGAGGCCAAGTTAGTTCAGGTAGAACTTTAAGCCTGAAAGGGGGCTGGGGTGTGAAATGGCTCGGTTGTACAGCACTTGCCCAGCCTTTGAGAGGCACTGTATTCTCTCCCCAATACCGTAAAATATAAAACAAAAGCCTGCAAGGGACCATGCAACTTGTTAAGAAGGGCAGGAGAGAGGTGGAAACTAATTTTTAAAATACTATTTTCTCTGCATTACTGTCTTCAGGGTCATGTCACCAGCAGAGAGAGACATAAACTGTTTCCATGCCCTTAAGACAGATTATCCACCATCTGTAGGTGACTTCTAAGAATCATAAATGCTTCCGGACTTTAGTCTCCTTGGTGTGAAAAAAAAAAAAAAAAAAAAAAGGTTTTAACCCAAAACTGGGTATGGTGGCATGTACCTGTACACCCAGGTATTCAGGAGGCTGAGGCAAGAGAATCACAACTTTGGGCTGGGGTTGTGGCTCAGTGGTAGAGCACTCACCTAGCATGTGTGGGACCTGGGTTTGATTCTCAGCACCACATAAAAAATAAATAAAGGTATCGTGTCCATCTACAGCTTAAAAAAAGAAAAGAGAGAAAGAGAATCACAAGTTTGAGGTCAGCATAGACAACATAGCAAGAACCTGTCTCAAAATGAAAAAAAAAGGGCTGGGGATGTTGCTCAATGAGCACCCTTGGGTTCAATCCCCAGTACTACAGAAAAGAAAGAGAAAAATGACTTGACTGTATGTAAAGGATGCACTAGGGCCTGACACAGTGGTGCACACCTGTAATCCCAGCAACTAGGGAGGCTGAGGCAGGAGGATCACAAGTTCAAAGCCAACCTCGGCAAAAGTGAGGTGCTAAGCAATTCAGTGAGACCCTGGCTTTAAATAAAATATAAAATAGGGCTGGGGATGTGGGTCAGTAACCGAGTATCCTGAGTTCAATCCCCGGTCCCCCCAAAAAAGGATGCACTAGAACATCTAATTTCATGTTCTCTTCTAGTTCTGACCAGGCATGGTGGTCATTGCTGGGAATGGTGGTGATTGCTACTTAGGAAACTAAAGCCGGAGCACTGCAATTTCTAGGCTTGCCTAATGAGAGCCTGCCTCCTGCCTCAAACTGATTATGATGATTGTACAACCTGTGAATGTACTAAAGACCAAAGCATTACATATTATAAATAGATGGATTTTGTGATATGAATTATATCTCAAGAAAGCTCTTACCAAAAAATAAAAAATCTTCATACGACTTCCAAAAGTCTGCTCCATCTGCTCCATCATCACCACCACATCATTCCATATACCAAAGCCAAGGTCCTCTTGGTTCCTCCAGTGTTCCACAGTCCAGCCCTCTTCTCAGAACACTCTTCCCTTCTTCACATAGTTCATTCCTCCACATTCCATATTACTTTCTCAAGGAGGCCTGCGCACCCCCAGTCTTCATCAAGTTCTCCTTGTTAAGTTCACCAAAGCTCCACTTTTGCTTTCCTCTCTACTAGGAGTCAGCTTGTGATTATTTGACTCATGTCCACCTCCCAACTCAACTCTACGGTGAGGGTAACTCCACGTCTGCTCTGCTCAGCTTTGTTCTTAACCACAGTGCCTTGCCCAGGCCTCACGCACAGGAGACCTCAGGGCAGTTTTGCACAGGAGACCTCAGGGCAGTTTTGTTCGGTCATAAACAAACATAAATACAGCTATTTGTCCCCCACTTGGAAAACCAGCTAACAGATTGTAGATTCAAGGAGCTTAGAGTGCCACAAACAACTCAATAAAAAGATACCTTTAAGCACTCCCAATTCAAAAGTGGAAAAAGACTGAAAACTTGGAAGGCAGGGCAGGCTTATATAGAAACATTGCCTTCGTTCCGGAAAGGTCTACCTGTCATCAGGTGGGAAACAAACTCTGAGCAGCTGATTACTAGGCATTCATGATGAAGACTCCGTACTGTTTTTAAGATACAAGTGGACTCTCAGGTGTTCTGGAAGAAGAGAGTAGGAGCCAGATCCTGCTTCAACCTATTAATTTTTAGTGTAGGGCTTTTTCTTTTCTTCTTCTTTGGGTGATCATACATCCTACTGGTGGTTTAACTAACAAGTTCCACTTTGCCTCAGCCCCTGTCCCTGTTCCCAGTTCTCTGGCACCTTTATGAGACTTTAAACATCACAAAAGAAAAGAAAACATACACAAAACACCACAGTGATAATAAAAATCATTATTGTACAGTTATACTTAAGTGATTATAAAAATATCAGTACCCTAGATATCAATTCTCATCTTCATACCACGTATTTTTTTCTGGGTTCCCTTTCTAAGGTTTTGTGATACTCTCCTAAATTTACAGCAACTTTATTCATATACCTTCAGAGGGTTATATAATCTTTGGAGCCGAGAGAAAAAAGGAGAATATCTCTCACCAACCAAAGTTTGGCTTATGCATCATATGCAGGATCGACCACTTCATTTTGGATCAGAACATGGTCCTGGTTGCACTTTCTAACTGGAGTTCTCATTTTCTATTTAAGCTTGACTTAATACATCAATAAGATTTTTAAAATTCACCCCTTGGAACCTGGTGTCTCTTATCAAAATAGTGCATCCTACAAGTCTTGATTAACAGAATCCCATAGTCTTCTCATTAAGATATGCAATATTGACCAAGTCTATTGCAATTACTTTAAAATATGTGTATTTTATTATATCTCATTATGATTAACAGAAAATTCTGAAGGTTTTATCTTTCCCCTTTAAGACATTTGGGTAATTCTTCACCTTGGAAAAATCTGGGTCTCATCAACCATGGGACACCTACCCACACACACTTCTTTTTCCCTGTTTATTGTTTGCAACCACTAGTCTTGATCAGTTTCCAGTTCTTGATACAATTTTTGCGTTTCTAGAATGATTTGACTTACATTAATTACTCCTTCAGTGATTAAAATCAACATGTCCTGATTTATTTATCTTTGTTTCAGTACTGAGAATCAAACACAGGACCTTGCACATGCTAATATTTACCCTTTGAATATAATATGTATTGGGCTGGGGTGCAGCTCAGTGGTAGAGCCCTTGCCTAGCATGTATGAGGCACTGGGTTCAATTCTCAGCACCATGTATAAATGAATGAAAAATAAAGGTCCATCAACAAAAAAAAAAAAAACTTTAAAAAAATTTTTTTTAGGGTCGATGGACCTTTATTTTATTTATTTATGTGGTGCTGAGGATCGAATCCAGTGCTTCACACATGCTAGGCAAGCACTCTTCCACTGAGTCACAACCCCAGCCCTAAAAAAATGTTTTAAAAATATATCATGTATTAATTTGTTTTTTGTTTTGAGGTTTTTCACACTGTGTTTGTGTGTGTGTGTGTGTGTGTGTGTGTGTACCCAGTACTGCTCTACCACTGAACTATATCTGTATCCTGTTAGCCTGGTCCCCTAGCTTGACCATCTGTACTGCCATAAACACCCGGGAACACAATTCCCTCCCCCACCCCACTCCCTACACACATATACCAGAAGTTAGCAGTTATCCAAGGCAGCCTCCTGAGAGTCAGGCATTCTTCTAAGAAAATGACTTCTTTTGGCATAAAATCATAACTGAGAGAGTTAGGAATTTTTTTTTCTAAGTTGAGGTTTAGGAAACTTAAAGTGTTACTGGCAGAGTATTTTAATTTAACTTCAAAAAATTTCAGTTCTTGTTTTTCTGATTAGAAAAGTATCACACAGAGCCAGGCACGGTGGTGTAAGCCTATAATCCCAGTGTCTCGGGAGGCTGAGGCAGGATGATTTCAAGTTCAAAGTCAGCCTTAGCAATTTAGCAAGGCCCTAAGCAACTTAGTGAGACCCTATCTCTCAAAATAAAAATAAAAGGGACTGGGGATGTGACTCAGGGATTAAGTGCTCCTGGGTTCAATCCCTGATACCAAAGAGAAAAAAGAAAGAAAGAAAGAAAAAGAAAAAGTATCACACAAAGGAATTACAAATAAGACCATTTCCCTCAGAAATGATGGAAACTTCTGAAAAGTGTAAAGATGAAAGCAAAAATCAGCTGGGCACAGTGGCACACACCTGGAATCCCAGCACTTGGGAGGCTGAGGCAGGAGGATCGCGAGTTCAAAGCCACCCTCAGCAACTGAGCGAGGCCCTAAGCAACTCAGTGAGACCCTGTCTCTAAATAAAATACAAAATAGGGCTGGGGATGTGGCTCAGTGGTTAAGTGCCCCTGAGTTCAATCCCCAGTTCAAAAAAAAAAAAAGAAATCAACATGAAACTGAACTACTGAACTTCAAATATTTCATCAGGTACATCAGAGATTTCTCTAAAAGTTAATAACTAATGTGAAAAATATCAAGTCAGTTGGGTCATTCTGCTTTGTGTTTTGTTATCCTCAAAAAATTTTTATGGTAAGTTACCATGAAAGTGTTGGTATAATTCTGATGTAAATGTATGTGAGAAAATGTCACCTGAATCAAAACATCCTAAAAATCGAAATAATAGGATAAAACTTGTGGTGTCCAAATTTTTATAGTAACAATGCCTTGTTTCATCTTTACTAATGTTCCTTTTTCCTTTTCCTTTTTTTTTTTTTTTGGTGCCGGGGATGGAGGGCATTACTGGAGAGCGAACTCAGGAGCACTTTACCACTGAGCTACATCCCCAGCCCTTTTTGTTTTTTTATTCTGTGACAGGGTCTCCCTAAGTTGCTAAGGCTGGCCTCCAACTTGTGAATTTCCTGCCTCAGCCTCCCAATTATGGGCCTGCACCACCTCACCCAGCTCATTTTTACTAATGTTACTTAATGACAAACATTTGTTTTCAGGGAAACTTGGCAGTCTCATAAAAATCAGAAAACCTTTCTACTAACTGCTGGTTTTTTTAATGAATTTATTATCTTTTCCCATTTTTAAAAAAAATTATTTAATTTATTATATTTGAGATGGCACCTCATTATGTTGCCCAGGTTAGTTTCAAACTACTGGGCTCAAATAGTCCTCCTGCCTCAGCCTGTCAAGTAGCTGGAACTGCAGACACACCACCATGCCTGGCAAAAACCTATATTTTAATTTAGAAAAACAAAAAGTTTAAGATTAGAGCTTTTAGGTTCGTTCTCTAAAAGAAAAGAGTTTGGAAAGGCTGAGCTAGCTTACAACATCCAGAGTTGTCACCATCCCAGAAACACCAGAATAGTCAGCTGCTCTGAGCTCCCCAAGTGCCTGGGCTGCTCACCTCTTCCCACCCTCCTGACAACCCCTCCTCCAGCCACTACAGCTCCAGGTTGATCCCCTGGAGCTGGTCAAGCACATTCCAGCCTTGAGGCCTTGGCTCCTGTTTTCCTAAGGCCCTTATTTCTGCCAAGTCTCAGTTTCTCAATGCAGCCTTCCATAACCACCCTATTTAAAACTTCAACACCGACTACTCTCCTTCTCCCCGTACTCCTACCACCGGCATTCCCAACACTCCTTCCCTTCCCTTCTAAATTTTCTTTTGCTTTCCTCTTAGCACTGATCTCCTTTTCACAACTGCTATGCTCTGGATATAGCTTGTGCTCCAAGGGTTAGTGTGTTGGAATCTTGGTCCCCCATGTGGTAATGTTGAGAGGTGGTGTGGAACCTTTAAGAGGTGGAGCCTAGTGCAAGGTGATTAGGTCTTTGGGGATGCTGACTTCAGAAAGAATTAAGGCAGTTCACACGGGACCCTATTAGTTCTCACGAACATTTTTTAAAGAAGAGTGAACCTGACACCTCCCTGTACTTCCTGTCTTACCATACATAATGCATGCACCATGAGACCCTCACCAGAGTCAAGGTGATGTTGGCACCACACCCTTAAACCTCCAGAACTGTAAGCTAAACAAACTTCTTTTGTTTCTTAAGTACCCAGCCTTGGGTATTTTGTTATAGCAAGGGGAAGCAGACTAATTCACCCACTATATCACTTACTGACAATGTGTCTTGCTTATTATTATCATCTGCATCACTAGAATATGAGTTCTATTAGGGCAAGAATTGGTCTTTTGTTCACTGATGTATTGCCTGAAATGTGATAGGCACTCAATAAACACTTGTTGAAATTGGTCTGTGCTCATGCCATAGCTGGTAAATAATCTGAATGCATCACAAAAAAAAAAATCCTATAAAATTACCCTATAAAAGGCAATCAAAAGAAAAAGAAAGAAACAAAGTGCATGATGGGAAAATGGCTGTGTTTAGCAACTATTATAAATCCAAAATGATCACATGAAATTACAGTATTGGTCAGTCTTACTATTCTGCCTAATCTCAAATTACATGACTAAAGGAGGCTTAGCTTTGTTGGTATGGAAAGTGATGCTCCTGTTTCAAGTCTAAATTCATTGCAAAGTCATAACTTGATTAACATCTTTGGTTTTTTTTAGAATTTTCTAATTCTCATTTTTATTTTCTCATTGGAAAACAAGACCCATGCCTTCAGCTCATTGAAGACTTCAGTGTTGGTTAATACATAACACAACTATTGGGCTGTAATTTCTTTCTATTTTTTTTTTTGCGGTGGGGGGAGGTACCAGGGATTGAACCCAGGATTGCTTAACCACTGAGCTATATCCCCAGCCCTATTTGTATTTTATTTAGAGACAGGGTCTTGCTAAGTTCCTTAGTTCCTTGCTAAGTTGCTGAGGCTGGCTTTGAACTCATGATCCTCCTGCTTCAGCCTCCCTAGCCACTGGGATTACAGGTGTGTGCCACTCCACACAGCTAGTCTGCAATATCTTGACCTATAGTCCTTAGTCAGTTTTGCTGCCTTATATCCTATGTTTTTGTCTTTTGAGAATTCTTCTCTTGTTTGCTGGAGTTCATTCAGCAAATCAAACCAAATAATGGATTTTGTTGGTTTGCTGACTAGTATCTCTATTATGCTCATATCTAGAATTCTGTCAATGTTTGTACCCCAAGTGACTGTTGATGCCATTATAGGCCAGTCTTTGTAGCCACAAATTTCCTTTTATGTGACCCAAATTTACTCTGCATCCCCACATCCATCTCTTTCACAGTGGCTATGAAACCACACAGAAAGAACAGAAGCCAACTCTCTAAGATAGACATACCCCGTGCTTATAAGTAGTGAGTAATTAAATCCATGTCCACCAGGTTGTAATAAACTCTTCAGTGCATCTTGCCATGAAAGCCTAGTTTGAAGCGTTTCATGAAAATACATCACTCGGGGACATCTAGATTCTTACAAAGTAAATTTGCACACAGTGAAGGATAACTGAACTAACCAGAAATAAGGAACATCATTGTTCTTTTTTTGTCAACAATCCAAAGGGCTGACAGAAGACAAGAAGCTGAAAAAAAGAGTTAGAGATCCAGAATTTCAGGAAAATGGAGAGAGAATTAGGGGGCAACCTTCAAACCTCAGCTTAAAAAAAAAGAAAACAGAAAAGAACTGTTGTAACTATTGATAGAATTTTTGCAATGGAATTCAGAGGGAGCCTTTGAAACAGGAATGAGGAGTGTTGTTTTCTGAATTAAGTTAGGACCCAGAACTGTTTGGAATCTCTGGTATTGCTAGAATGTTGAAGCAAAATGTATAAAATATCAAGCATTGATAGCCAGGCATGGTGGCGCATGCCTGTAATCCTAGTGACAGGAGGCTAAGGCAGGAGGATGGTAAATTTGAGAGGCTAGCCTCAGCAACTTGGTGAGGCACTAAGTAACTTAGTGAGATCCTACCTCCAAATAAAAAATAAAAAGGACTGGGGATGTGGCTTAGTGATAAAGTGCCCCTGGGTTCAGTTCCCAGTTTGGGGTGAAAATCAATGCTTGATTTAATGGGACAGACTGACAATGTAGCTCAGTTGTAAGAGTCTGTGCTTATCATGTGCAAGGCCCCAGCAAGAAAACTGGAGAAGAATTGAAACTCCCTAAAAATAAAAATAGTAAAGCCAAGTGTGGTGGCATATACCTATTGTCCTAGCCACTTAGAAGGCCCAGGCAGGAGGATCACTTGAACCCAGGAGTTTGGGAGCAATGTGCTCAACATAGCAAGAACCCTATCTCTTAAAAAGAGAATAGAAATGATAAATAATTGCTAGAAGGTTACAACTCATCCCTGGATTCCTTCCTTGTGTTTTGAGAAATGCCAGCATATTCTACTTCCCCTGGATGAGGTCTTCAGAAGCCACAAGGAAATAATACCTGGCAGACTTGGCAGGGACTGGTATCCTTTTTGTTGTTTTATTTTTCTGACACAAGCCTTGGCAACCACAGGCTCACAGCACCCTCTGCTGTTAAATTACAAAGGATGGTGCCAGAGCGTTGGTACTGATATGGCCAGAGGACTCTGAACTGGGGCAAAGAACAGATTATAAAAGCAGAAGAAATTTAAAATGATTTTATGCAAAACTCGAGGGTGAGTTAATTTTACGTTAACAGACAGCAATGATAAAGCAAAGAAAAACTGGGCAGCTCACCTTTTTCACCAGGGTGGTTTTTCAGCCCTGTCCAAGCTAAGTGGCAATCTATCCCAAGGTAGATTTCCAAAATGGAAAAATACACTCGTTCCAATGCCAGTTGTGAAACTTACAAACTCTATCTTCCTAAAGATCAAGCCCAGGCTAACACAAAGGGAGAAATAAACAGGTTGAGAATTAGGTATAGGGAATTAGGGGCTTATCTTTAGGACTCCATAAAAAGTAAACCCCTGGCTTTTCAGTTCCAGCATTACAACATGCATACCTGCCCAAAAACTAGAGGCTACATGGCGACATTACAGTGGAAGGTTTCATCTCTATTTATAGCTTGCTTACTTGGTTATTTTCCTCTTCCCAGAAGCAGCCAGCAGCTTCAAGATCCTTAAATGCCTCAGGTCCCCAAATCCTGCCTGAGAGGGAGATGCAAGTTAATAAAATAGAAAAGATACCATTCATGTATAATCTATGTGCTCTTTTTAAGTACATTAGAAGACATGCTACTGGGAGGCCTCATGCTCTATGGTTAGGTGGATGGCTTGGTTCAAATATGTGCCCCAGCATTTGCTAGCTGAGTGAGCTCAGGCCAGCTCCTTCTCCGTGGGCCTCAGTATCATCACCTATAAAATGAGGATGACAATAGGATTTATGGGGTCCTTATGAGGATTAAATTAGTCAACTTTTTTGTTTGTTTGGGGTTAGTTTCTGTTTTCTTTGTTTTGTTTTATTTTGTGCAAGGAGTCTAACCCAGGGCCTTGCACATGCTAAGCCCTCACTCAACCAGCCCCAAATCAGTCAATGTCTTTGGTTTTTTGTTGTTGTTTTGAAACAGAATCTGTTCTTCTCAGGCTGGTCTCAAAATCCTGGGCTCAAATCATCCTCCTGCCTCAGCCTCCCAAGTAGTTGAGACTATAGGCAGGTGGCTACTGCAGTTAACAAGTCCATTTGTATAAAGTGCTTGCTTGGGACAATGCCTGGGGGAACCTACATAAGCCAACTGATAATTGGCTTATTCCAACCAGTAATTAAACAATACCAAACAATAATAATAAATTGTGCAGCTTCACTATTTGAAACTATAGTTGAAAAGTTAAAAGTTTGTTTTTTTGTTGCTGTTGTTGTTGTCTTTGGTGGTGCAGATGATTGAATCCAGGGCCTCTCACATGCTAGGTAAGTGCTCTACCACTGAGCTACAAACCCAGCCCCCCTTTTGGCTTCCTGTAGATGCCATATAAAAGATGCCCAATATATATAGGGTTCATTGATGATCTAGCAACCTCTTCAAGACTCTAATCACCGTTGGGGGCTGGCAGCCAATTTGCAATTCCAGAATAAAGAACAGAGGAATTGCCATCTGGTTGGAAGGAAAACCAGTAGACTTGTCTGGAAACAAACCATGCTTGACTAGTAAACACACTGCTTTATTTGCAGTGGCCTGGATGTTGGAAACCATGAGGGAACTCAATTCTCCCCACGACTCCTGTGACTGCCACAACCCTTCCCTACTCCATCCCTGCCAGTATTCTTTATTACTTCTTGTTGTTCTTTTCCTCTTTAGCTCCACAGAATTTAGAATTTTACATTTGCTTGTTTTTTTCTTGTTTTTCTTCTCCATGTCTGTAATAAGGACATAAGAACAGGGACATTGGTTGTATTGTTTATTAGTGGGACTCCTGCTTAATATGGTGTGTAATACATGCTATACTCTCAATAAATGAGTTGTTATTATTTATGCACAAGTCATCAACAACAACAAAACTAAAAATTGGGTGTTATGAAAGGAAGAGCAACTGTTTTTTTTCCAGTAGTGAGGATTGAACTCAGAGGTGTTCCACCACTGAGCTGCATTTCCAGCCCTTTTAATTTTTTATTTTGAGACAGGGTCTCAGTAAGCTTCCAAGGCTGGCCTTGAACTTCCAATCCTCCTGCTTCAGCCTCCCCAGTAACTGGGAAATACCAGTGTGCATCCATTACACCCTGCTCAACATAATGTTTTGAAATATGTAACATTGTAGAATGACTCAATTGAACTAATTAACATATGCATGACCTAAATCGCTTATTTTTTTTGTGGTGAGAACACTTAAAATCTACTCCCAGCAATTTTCAAGAATACATTAGGGCTGGGAGTGTGGTTCAGTAATAGAGCCCTTGCCTAGCAATTAGGTTCAATCCCCAGCACCACAAACAGAAAAAAAAAAAGTACAGCATTATTAACTATAATTATTATTAGCTATAATCACCATGTTGGACAGGAGATCTTTTAGACCTATTCCTTCTGTCAACTGAAATTTTCTACCTTTTGACCAACATCTACCCAATACCCTCCCCCCCACCACCCCCATTCACTCCAAACACTTAGCTTTGAGGTTGATATTTTGTTGTTTTGGGTTTTGCTATTGTTGTTCATTTTATTTTGGTTTTGCCATGCTGGGGATCAAACTCAGGGTTTCATGCATGGTAGGCAAATGCTCTACCCCCAACTTGAGGTTGGTGTTTTAAGATGTTAAAAGGATGTTTAAGGGATCTTTACCAATAGGTTTCAGCCACAGGTCCCTTTGCAGGAACTTTATGAATGGGTTTAGCAAAAGAGAAAAGGCTGTCCCCAAGAGACCCCTCTGCTCCAGACAGCCCCATGACAGTTAACTAAGATCTACTCTTCTTCCTTAGAGATTGAAGCCTGGAATTCTGCCAGTGGTCATCTGCCCAGAAGGTGCAGACATTCCTAGAAAAAGAAGAAAACTCCTGCCTCACTCCTTCCCCAACAGCCCTCGCTGCCCTCTATTGAGGGCACTTCAGTCATACTTTGGGTCAAATTCAGGATGGGAATGGGAAACACAGGTGCTTTCTACAAGTTTTTCACCAGGGTAAATTGAGCTGTTTGGGGACAAGACAGGGCTTTGGTGTTTATTTAAGTTCTTATTCAGGAAAACCTGGCATTCTGACACAGCTTGGCTGACTCACTGGTTTCCGCTCGGGACTCAAGGGTGAGCTGAGGCCGCATGATGTCTGGGCACAATCCTGCTTGACCTCACTGTCTCCTGCTCTGAGTCCCTCTTCCATCTTTCATCTTCAAATTAATATTTGCTCCAGCACCTACATGTGCACATATACAGTTACTCAGGAAACCTGGGTCACCTTAGTGGGAGCCACAGCAGCTGTCTTCAGCAGTTGTTGGTTACTGAAGTAACAACTTTCTTAGAAGTCAAGAAGGTGTATCCTCTCATAATTTGTTTTTTCTTTTTTTTTTTTTTTTGTTGTTGCTGGTACTGGGGATTGAACCCAGAAGCATTCTACCTCTGAACTACATCTCTAACTCTTTTTAAAATTTTGTTTTGAGACAGAATCTCACCAAGTTGGCCAAGGCTGGCCTCAAACTTGAGATCCTCCTGGCTCAGCCTCCCTAATCCCTAGATAAGGTGTGCAGCACCATACCGTGTTCTTCTCAGTATTTTAGAGTGTGTTAAAGCAATATTTCAGAATATTTGTGTGTGTGTGTACATATAAAACTCTTATTCCAATAAAGAAACTCATTCTGCTGTTTTCTGGCAAACTTCACCAAAGTCAATTCACAGAGAACCTGATCTATGAGCCTTTCTCCCCACTACTGCTATTCTTGGTCAAAATTAAACCTTCCTTCATTGCTCAAAGAGGAAAAAAAA
>JAJEJO010005042.1:1752-47279 GCA_020662805.1 Glaucomys volans | reverse complement strand
GGCTGGGGTAGGAGGATCCCAAATTTGGGGCTAGCCTAGGCAATTTAGTGAGAACCTACATCAAAATAAAAATAGACCTGAGGATATACCTCAGTAGTAGAGTACCCCCTGGCTTCAATCCCCAGGAGAGAGAAATAAAAAAGACAATTCACTTCTTTTCCTTTTCCTGAACAAATTGACGAAGTGTTCCTCTCTGACAGGTTTAAAACAACATCACCTGTGCAAAAATTGATGCTTAATTTTTCCTGCTTTTATAAAATTAATTAACACTTTAACATAATCTATTCAAGTGTTTGTCTTTTCCTAGTTATTTCAGTGTTCCTTCTTTTGTAGGACCCTACGTTCATGTCCACATTTTCAGGTCAAGTAACCCAAGCTTAGGAAGTATCTTGGCAGGAAACCAGACATCCAGGATTGCCATAGGCAATCCAGGTTTATAACTATTGTTCTGAGGTTTGGTGCACTGTTTTTTGTTTTGTTGTTTTTTTGTAGTACTAGCAATCAAACCCAGGCTTCACGCCTGCCAAACAAGTGCTCTACCACTGGGCCACTCCCCAGTCCATTTCACTCTTAGATTTCATTACCTCTTTTTGAACCCAGGAGCACTCTACCACTGAGCTATATCCCCAACATCCCCATCTTGCTCTGAAATGTGCAGTTTGTCCGAGTTACTCAGGAGACTGAGGCAGGAGGATCACAAATTTGAGGCCAGCATGGGCAATTTAACAAGACTCTTAACCATGACCTTAGGCTTCCACTCGTTCTATTAGTTACTGAAAATGACTTTATATTTTCAATTAACTATGTATTTGTTAATTTCTCCTTTGAGATCTTTCAATGTCTGCTTTATATATTGTGAGGCTATTAGATGTCTACAAATTTAGGCCAGGTACAGTGGCATACACCTGTAATCCCAGCAGCTCAGGAGGCTGAGCAGGCAAGTTCAAGGCCAGCTTCAGCAACTTAGGCCCTAAGCAACTTGTTGAGATCCTGTCTGAAAATAAAAAATGGCTAGGATGTAGCTGGCTCAGTGATGAAGTGCCCTTGGTTAAATCCCCAGTACCAAAAAAAAAGCCTACAAATTTAGAACTTTCTTTTATCATTTCAAGTCCCTCTTGAGCTCTAAAAATGATTCTTGCCTTAAAGTTGAGTTTGTGTGATATTAATATTACCACACAAGTTGTCTTTGGATTAGTACAAGGCATATCCTTTTCCAGCCTCACTAACTGACTTGGAGTACCTTTCTACTTCATACTTCTGTGACTTGACATATTTGCAAAGTCATTGATACTTTTTAGTTTTAAATTACAAGACTGGGAAAAAAAATAAGAAAAAAAATAGAGGACTGGGTGTGCAGTTCGGTGGCAGAGCATGTGCTTAGCATGCATAAGGCCCTATGTTTGATCCCCAGTATCAAAATACAAATAAAGAATTGGAAGAAAGAAAGGAAAGAAAGGAAAGAAAGGGAAAGAAGGAAGGAAGGAAAGGAGGAAAGGAGGGAGGGGGGGAAAGGGGGGGGAAGAAAAGAAAAGAAATCAAGGAGATTTGAATGAGGCTAAGTCATGGATAAGCCTCTAGACTGACTTGTATTCTCTGCAGACAACTTGTTTCTCCAAGAACAAAGGTGTCAGCTAGGCTTAGGCAAATTAGCACATGTCATCAACATAATGCCCACTCGTATAGGTTATGCCTAATAGGCACCAAATCAGAAAACTGTTTATTCACAGATGCGAATCACACAAGCACACTGGAGTATACTGTACAAATTAGTCATATAAATTTAAGTGATAATAGAACCATTTTGAGTCACATTATTTTATTGTCTAAGAAACTCCTTCCACAGTCAGAGGGGGTGGTCACCCTGAGTTCTCATTCCTCGGCACTCTGCGTGCTGACATAGTCCTGTAGAAGCGCCTGCACCTCTGCCCGCCGGCTCATCTTGGTGGCCTTGCCCTGGAAGCGGCCTTTCTTTCCTGCTCCTTTGCCTTCCAGGACCTCAGCTACCCTGGGGAAACAGAGAGACAGTCAGGGAAATGGTCTTTGAGGGAAAAACCACAAAAACACAAGGGCATCCCTGAAAGTTTCCTGGAATCTGGGGGAGGGAGGAAGAGTGACTTCTAGAAGTCCTTCTTAAAAATACTTGCACACAAAAATTTTTAAAGCTGGGCATGGTGGCGCACGCCTGTAATCCAAGCGACTTGGGAGGCTGAGTCAGGAGGATTGTGAGTTCAAAGCCAGCCTCAGCAACGTAGCGAGGCCCTAAGAAACTCAGTGAGACCCTGTCTCAAAATAAAATACAAAATAGGGCTGGGGAGGTGGCTCAGGGGCAGATTTTCCTTGATTCCAACCCCTGCTAAAAAAAAAAAAAAAAAAAAAAAAAAAAAATTTTTTTAAATACTTGCACTACAAGAGGAGAGTTCTAAGTTTCCCAATAGAAATGACAAATGTTTAGGGAGATGGAAATGCTAATTGCTCTGATTTGATCGATTACACATTGCATACATGTATTATCACACCATATGCCATAAATATATATATCAATGTCATTTAAAGAGTTAAAAAAATTCATAGGCTGCAGCTGTAGCTCAGTGGTAGAGCACTTGCCTAGTATAGGTGAGGCCCTGGGTTCGATCTTCAGCACCACATAAAAATAAATAAAATAAAGGTATTGTATCCATCTACAACTAAAAATTATATTTAAAAAAATTCATAATACTTGCAAATGTACACAAAAATACATGTACCAAGTTCATACATAACAGTAAATAATTGCCCAGCACCACCAAAAAAGAGAAAGAAAAGACAAACAACTGGAAATATATGTCTATACATGGAAGTCAAATAAATGATGGTAATCTCCGGGGAGCAGAATGAGGATGTACTAGGGATAAGGGCCTGCTGTGGGTAGCAGCACTGACACAGCTGAGAGTGAGGTGGGATGGTGGCAAACTGGAGAGTTCTGTGCTGTTTGAGGAGTGTAGCAGCTCAATCCCTCATAGCTACTGTCATGTAGGTAGGTGGACCCAGAGTTACTACATCCTCCCTTTTTTTTCCTCTTTTCTTTCTTTCTTTTTTTTTTTTGATAAAAGCTAGAACTCTTTGTTTTTATATAAAAATCTAAAATCTAATTTTAAAATGTAGCAACAGAACCGGGCACGGTGGCGCATGCCTGTAATCCAAGCAACTTGGGAGGCTGAGTCAGGAGGATCGCGAGTTCAAAGCCAGCCTCAGCAACTCAGTGAGACCCTGTCTCTAAATAAAATACAAAATAGGGCTGGGGATGTAGCTCAGTGGCCGAGTGTCCCTGAGTTCAATCCCTGGTTCCACAAAAAAAAAAAAAAAAAAGTAGCAACAGCTGGTGTAGTAGTGCATGCCTATAATCCCAGCGACTTGTGAGGCTGAGGCAGGAGAATCGCAAGTTCAAGGCCAGCCTCAGCAACTTAGTGAGGCCCTAAGCAACTCAGAAGGACCCTGTCTCAAAATAAAAAACAAAAAAGAACTGGGGATAAAGCTCAGTGGTTAAGCACCCCTAAATTCAATCCCTGGTACAAAAAAATAGCAAATAATTTTGAAAATTTATAACAGTACACAGGCCAAAGTAGTCTGTAGGCCACATGTGGCTGCCTGTTACTATAAATACTTACAGAGTCCTTCAATGTTTTCAGTAAACACATATTCCACAGAGCTAGTAAGGACTCTGAAAACTCCAAATGCCGGAAAGAATTTGGGCCATGTACGTCAACATATAATTTAAAATAGACAATATAAACTTCTTTACAAGGGTAAAAAAGTTCAACAAAGTTCTCATTTTTTTCAAATTTATTTTTTTTTTCAGTCCTGAGGATCAAACCCTAGGGACACTCCACCTCGGAGCTACATCCCCAGCCCTTTTTATTTTTTGAGACAGGGTCTTGCTAACTTGCTGAGGCTGGCCTCAAACTTTTAATCTTCCTGCCTTAGCCTCTCAAACAGGTGGGATTACAGGTGTGTCCCTCTTTGCCCAACTGGAATCTAAATTTCTAAAAGAAAAAATACAAGCACATGAAATTTGGAGCCAAAGGAGCTGGGTTCAAGTCTCAGTTCTGCCACTTTAACTGTAAGACCTCAGGCACAAGATCTAAGGTCCCTCATCAGTCAAAATGGAAGTGGTAGCGGTGATAACATCTCTGCCCAGCATACCTCACAAGCCTATGATGTGAATCAAGGAGATGGCAGGCACAGGGCAGTTAAATTAAATTAGTAGCTTATATGCTCTCCCTCTCACACAAGAGAGCTCATGTAGCATTAAGTTCACATAGCATTACCTGGGCCCCAGGGTCTCCACTGCCTCCGCTGGCCCTGCCAGTAAGAAGAGCCCAGCACCTCTCTCATCTCCCACAGTTAGGAAAAGGAGAGTCTCCTAGGAGGTAAGACAAAGAGGTGAGCATATATGGGATCAACTCCCCTAAACCCAATATTGTCCTCAGTCTCATGGATAGCTATCTCCCACGAGGCACAGTGGTGCATACCTAAAAACGTGCCTGAGTTCAATTTCCAGTACAAACAAAAAACCAAAACCCCCCAACACATATCTCCCTTTAAACCACCAGTGATGCTGCTGATGAATGCTGATGCAGCCCTTCCGCTCTATTCCACTAATGCCAAGAAACTTTTTGAGAGTGAATATTCTTAGTTAGGTTAAACATTAAGTAGGCAGCAGAAAGCAAGTGACCAGGACCAAGCGCAATATGTCTTTTGTGATTTTGTGAGAAATAGAAAGTTCAGTGGTCCATTTTCAGAATATAGCATTTAGACTTAATTGGATCAGACTGTAGTCATTTTAATTATAGCCCTTCCCACTGCCCATCCCAATTTTCAAATTAGCTAATGTGCAGACTATAACTCTGAAATCTTCCTATCAGAGCAAGGGACAGTACTTCATTAGAAACAAAAGCAGGAGGACTCCTTGCCCAGGTTTACTTGCTCCACAGATTCCCTCTGGGGAACAACCCTTCTGCAGAACAATTTTGGTTTTGCTGACCCTCTTTCGAGCACATTTTATTTCTTGTAGCAACTTGATTTTTTTTTTTTTTTTTTTTGGTACTGGGGATTGAACCCACCTGGGCACTCCACCACTGAGCCCCAGCCCCAGCCCTATTTTGTATTTTATTTAGAGACAGGGTCTCACTGAGTTGCTTAGGGCCTCGTTAAGTTGCTGAGGCTGGCTTTGAACTCGCAATCCTCCTGCCTCAACCTCCAACTGCTGGGATTACAGGCATGCGCCACCGCACCCAGCTACAACTTGATATTCCTAACAGTCTGACTCCCACCAACTTTCCAACCTTTTGTCCACCAAGCACCCTGGGTTGCCACTGCCAAAATCACTATGCTTCCCTCTGTCTGGCTGCTCCCTTGTCTGTCTGATGACCGCTAAGCAATTTTTAAGCCTCCTCCACTGTAGTCTCCCCACCCTTTAAGGTAATGTGCTCTTCTGCCTCTGGCATTTATCATTCAAATTTATAAATGTGGATGAACACATTTGTGTTCCACACTAGAATGTGAGCTCCTTGAGAATCAGTACTGTCTACACAGAAGAATTATGAAAAGGGAGACACACAATGCTCAACCCACAGAAGGTATTCCAACAAAAGAGTTTTAGAGTTAGTGTGAAAGAGAGACTTCGCAATCTCTGAGCTATAGACTGTTAGAATGAGGAAAGGCAAGTGAGGCCAGAAGCAGAAGAACATGGGTGGGATGGCCTTCCAAGGGCCTTGTCAAACCATCGCCACTCTCTTTTTTGAGACAAGGTCTTACTGTGTAGCTGAGGCTGGCCTTAAACTTACAATCCTCCCACTTAAGCTTCCTGAGTAGCTGGGATTACAGGCATGTACCACCACACCCAGCTACCCTATATTTCTAATACTGAGTTCTCAGCACACACAAATCAGGTGGCTCTGCAGAGCTAAAGTGCTGATACAAGGAGCTCAGAAACTGATAAATGTCATAGCCCCAGAAAGATCATGAGCATAGATGTCACTCAACACCTCCAAGCTTGGTTCAAAAGTAGTGCTAACAAAATAGTACTGAATGAATTTCTGTTCCCTACTCTTCAAGTGTTAATATGGAGAGACTTCAGCTAAAGTAATGCCCCTCACCTGTATGTCCCTAGGTCTCAACCCAGGGCAGAGTAGAGAATCTCATACTCCTCTTACCTCCGACCCAATCTCATTGGCAATGATATTCATGAACTCAGAATCGCCCTCCTTCCTAGGACAAAGGACACAGACATAAGATCCAGCTGGAGTGGTAGCTGTGAAATCGCTGGAAACCAGGCTCCTCATGAGGCTGGCCTCACAGCTGTGTGTTTCAGAATGTAATGTCCCAGACTCCTTAGCAAAGAGAGAGTTCTGACTGAAGACCACCAAGATGTCCTTCTTAGCCTTAGAAATTTAGAAACAAGTGAAGGATTTGTTTTTGTTTCCCTCAATTAGGATTCATCAGAATAAGAGATCTGTTAGCTGGTGAAGAGAGGGCAAGTGTTAATGAAAGTTACAAGGTTACAGTGAGGTTGCTATGATCAAACCCAGGAAATCTGGTTTCTTTAGGGTTTAAGGGTCTATTTCCCTAGGATAGCAGTAAGCAACCCACCTCCTGCTGTGCACTGCACACAGGAGAGATGCTGAGCTGAAGCCCAACACAGACTCCTGTGTTCTCCTCAGCTCCTAATTTCTTACCTGTGTAGTACGACCACACCTCCCCAGTCTGGGCTATTCCTAAGACCATGGGCAATGTGCACAGCCAGATCTCGGAGTAGATTCAGGTTATTCTGAAATGGATGTGATAAGTAGACAAGTAGAAAGGATAACATGAGAGAACACCATCTTTCCTCCACCTCATTCTCCCTTCACTATCCCCTTCAACAAACCCCATTTGCTTAGGCCCAGGGCCATCTGGAGTCTATTATAGGCAGATCCCTGGCCCTTTCCACTCTCAAAAGAATAAATCACCTTCTGCAGGAGCTTGGAGGAGTTCTGGAGCTTTTTCACTGCTTCCACATGATCTTCTGCTCCACACCTGCAAGAGGAAGCTCAGTGGAGACCAGCCAAACTACCCAATTGCTTCCAGCACTGGGGGCATAAACCAATGCTGCCTGGTAGAGACCTGGGAATATTTTGAGGAATCCCCTTTAGGCAACTGGAGGGAGAGGATACAAGGGAACAAACCATTTTGTGTGGGTCTGATTTATTATCCAAAGCACTTTATTGTTTATGATTGTATCTTACTCCCTAGAGGTTAAGAGCTTATTCTATCTTATAGATAGGAGAGCTAAATCCCAAGGTGTCCAGGACCTGAGGAACAGAAAACAACTGAAAGGGACATACTTAAGCAGAGTGGTCAGTGCCTTTTCAGTTCCATGACTTCTCTCCATCCATTTCAGCACCCGGTTCCCAGCCAGAAATACCAAGTTGGTTTTGTTCTTTTTCCCCTTCTCAGTGCCCAGAATCTTAATGACCTACATGAAGGGAATAACACACATATATGTATAAACCACAGTGAGTCTTAGGACCTGGGTGCAGGAGAGACCTAGAACTCCTCTCCAGTTCTGAAGCAATGAAGATTCCACTTAGCACTCCTTAGCAACCCTCTACCACTCCAAGCCCTGCTGTAATCCCCTAGGCCCTGATAACCTCTCCGGCAACCACTCAATGGCCTGTCCCTTCCACACTTACCTGAAGGTCACTGAGATTGTTTACATGAGTTCCACAGCACATGTTGGAATCAATGCCCTCAATGGTAACAACGCGAATGGGTCCGGCATGATCATCTGGTAAGCCCCGGCCCCTTACCTGGAAAAGAGGGGAAGGAGAAGGGCTATCTGAATTTTGATGAGGAGACCTTGGAAAGCCATTCTACAGAAGCCAGGCCCCTGCCTCTCCCCTCACCTTCTCCACCTCAGGATCATCCAGGCTCAGTTCTTGCACACTCACAGGCAACCGATCTCTGATTTTTTCATTGACACTCTGCTCAATGGCAGCTACTTGTTTTGCAGTCACAGAGGGGCTGTCCAGCTCAATTACACTCCGGAGTCTCCCTAACTCCCTGCCAGAAGAAGGTGAGTGGTAACAGGATGTTGATTATGACAACAATAAAGTTTACAAAGACTGGGCATGGTGGTGCGTGCCCATTTAATCCCAGCTCCTCAGAAGGCTAGAGTAGGAGAATCATAAATTTGAGGGCAGCTTCGGCAACTTAGCAAGACTTTTTTTTTTTTTTTTTTGGTACTGGAGATTGAACCCAGGGGCACTTGACCACTGAGCCACATCCCCAGCCCTATTTTGTATTTTATTTAGAGACAGGGTCTCACTGAGTTGCTTAGGGCCTAAGTTGTTGAGGCTGGCTTTGAACTCACGATCCTCCTGCCTCAGCCTCCCAAGTGCTGGGATTACAGGCATGCACCACCGCGCCCGGCAGCAAGACTTTGTCTCAAAAAATAAAAAGGGCTGAGGATATCGCTCAGTGGTAGAGCATTGCATGTGTGAGGCCCTATGTTCAGTCCCTAACACAGCAAAAAAAAAAAAAAAAAAAAAAAAGGAAGTATGCAAAAGAATGCTCATGTAAATTATTTTATTTAATCCTCACAAAATCCCACAAGCCGGGCGTGGTGGCGCACGCCTGTAATCCAAGCGACTTGGGAGGCTGAGTCAGGAGGATCGGGAGTTCAGAGCCAACCTCAGCAACTTAGCGAGGCCCTAAGCAACTCAGTGAGACCCTGTCTCTAAATAAAATACAAAATAGGGCTGGGGATGTGGCTCAGTGGCCAAGTGTCCCTGACTTCAATCTCTGGTTCAAAAAAAAAAAAAAAAAAAAAATCCCACAAGATAGGGAACTGTCATTCCTACTTTATTGGTGAAGGGTTACAAGAAATATGGTGGTCAAAGTCATGCAGCCAGTGTGTGGTAGAGGTGGGTTTCACCCTCTAGATCTCTGAGCTTCAAATTTCATGTTCTTTCCCAAGCAAAGATGTCTCTTCTCTCAACACTAAGGCACAAAAAGTCAACCTACCACCCAATCTTTAAGAATAGGAGGACATAGCCAATTTTGAAGACTACCTTTCTTTTATCCTCCTGCTCCCAACCCAGTATGGGGAACAAGCCTAGAGTCAATGCCCTACAGTTAGTTCTGTGCCGTCTGCTCACCATGATGTTGTCTTCAACCCAAACAGATTGTCAGCCACTGCTGTGATGAGATGTTGCCCTAAGCAAATAGAGCAAAAGACACAAGAAAAATGAAAAGGCCAGACAGCCACATATTCCCACAATGATATATCACAGAAATTCTCCTTGTTGAAGACCTGCCAGGCACCTAGTTAATTGCTTTAGATACTCGATTGAAAATCATCACAAGAATTCTACATGAGGTTTTATCATGTCATTTCACAAGAATCTGCCAAGGCAATATAGTTTATCACAGGCAGGATTTGAATTAAAATTCTACGTGTAATAGTCATTTATTCAACATATATTTATTGAGTACCTTCCACATGCAAAGTATAGGGCATGACATTAGAGATGTAGCAGCAACCCTGATTGATGAAAGTGACAATGAGGAAAAAGAGGAGAAAGAGGAGGAGAAGGAATTAACCCTTTTCAAAGGGAAAAGACAGTCAAAACTCTTGAGGAAGCAGGGTCTGGTAGCACAAGCCTGCTATCCCAGTCACTTGGAAGGTTGACAAAGGAAGATCACAAGTTCAAGGCTAGCCTGGGCAAAGCAAGACTCTCAAAATAAAACAAAATTAAAGGATTGGGGATGTAGCTCAATGGTAGAGCACTTGCCTAGCATGTGCAAGGCCCTGCAGTCAATCCCCAATACCATTTGAGCATGGTGGCACACACCTGTAATCCCAGCAATCCAGGAAGCTGAGGCAGGAGAATCACAAGTTCAAGGCTAGCCTCAGCAATTTAACAAGGCCCTAAGCAACATAGTGAGACCCTGTCTCAAAATTTTAAAAAAGGTTGAGGAGATAACTCAAAGGTAAAGCACCCCTGTGTTATAGAGAGCAAGAGGGAGAGAGGCACTGGGTGAGGCTGGAATAGCAGATAAGGGCTGACCCAGCAGGGACTGTAGGCCATGAGGAGGAATTCTTTAAGCAGCAGGTGTAGTGGCACACGGAGGCTTGGCAAGCCCCTTTCTCAAAAATAAAAATAGAAAGGGCTAGGGATATAGTTCAGTGGTACAGGCCTGGCTTCAACGTCAGTAACATCACCACCACCCTCCCAAAAAAGAAAATAAAACTTTAATCAAAGGATTGACAGAACCACATTTTCTTTTTTAAGACTGTTCTGTAGCTTGATGTGGTGGTGAACATCTATAATCCTAGTTATTTGGGAAGCCAAGTAGGAAATTGGTAATACTTAGAACCAGCAATTAGTCTGATATTTTTACTTTAATTGTTCATTTTGCTTTCAAAACATAGATAATATCCTGACTGAATCAGAGCTAATTCTGAATATCTCTGTTGCTTCCAAAGGTTAACTCCTAGAGAATCTAAACCACATCTCAAATCATCATGACAATCCCATACATAGCAACTGTACCTCCATTTGTCCCCCATCTTGCCCCACTTACCTGAATGTTGTTGCATGTGATCAAACCTCCGCTCCCAGTCAACCTGGACCTGAACCTGGCTCCCCGGGGCCAGAGGTGTCTGTGTGAAATGATCAGCCTGGGCTCCCCGGCGGGTCACTCTCAGTACAGAGATGTCATTGATTGTACCATGGTCATCAGGCTGGGGGAGATAAGCAATCGAGGAGAATATAGGGCTCGCCATACCTCCTAGATCCAAAGACCCTCTAGGGAAAGTTTATGAGAGCAGACCCCAAATTTGATGTCCCTAAAGGAGAAGGCAATGGTCAATAAGGTGAGCCCACTTTATTCCAGAAGAGAATTCTCTGTCCTCCTTACTCTCACTTATATAGTTTATTTTTCAGGACAGAGTAACAGAATTAGAATATAAAGAGACTAAGTATAGCAACAAAGATTTTTAGTAAAACTCAAAGAAATTTTATCGTCACTGTTCTCACCCTAGTTTAGATTCTGTTTTTCTCTTTTTAACGCGGGACTGAATGCAAGGGCACTTTACCACTGAGCTATATCCCCAGTCCTTTTTATTTTTTGACGGGGTCTATGTTGCTTACAACCTTACTAATTTGCTGAGACTGGCCTCAAACTTGCAATCCTCCTGCCTTAGCCTCCTGAGTCGCTGGGATTATAGGCATGCACCACCATGCCTGGCACTAAATTCTTTTTTTTTTTTTGTACCAGAGATTGAACTCAGGGATAATTACCCACTGAGGAACTTCCACAGCCCTTTTTTATTTTTTATTTTGAGACAAGGTCTCACTGAGTTGCTTAGGGCCTAAGTTTCTGAGGCTGGCCTTGAACTTGAGATCCTCCTGCCTCAGCCTCCTGAGCTGCTGGGATTACAGGCGTGTGCCACCTTGTCCAGCTGAGACTTATATTCTTTCAGCCTTCACTGCATTTATTTATGATATTATTCCTGCTAGAAAAATTTCTCCCACAATGCTAACCTTTGGTGTTACTGTCCTCTTCCGTGTTCACAATCTACCTTTTTTGTTTCTTTTTGCAATACTGAGATTGAATCCAGGAGCACTTTACTTCTAAACTACATTCAAGCTTTTTGTCATTGTTGTTTAGTAGTGGAGAATGAATGCAGGGGCACTCTACCACTAAGCCACATCTCCAGCCCTTTTTTTTTTGGCTGTGATGGGAATTGAACCCAGGGCCCTGTGCTTGCCAGGGAAGCACTCTACCAACTGAGCTATATCCCCAGCCCCTCAGCCCTTTTTATTTTCAGACAGGTCTCTCTAATTTGCCCAAGCTGACCTTGAAATTTTGATCCTCTAGTTTTAGAATCCTGAGTCACCTTGACCTTTTGCTTCTCCTGCCTCGGAATCCTGACTCTCCAGGATTACAGGTTTATACCCCCATGCCCAGTATCCCATTCCCAACCCTATTTTTAAATTTTGAGACAGGATCTCCATAAATTGCTGAGGCTGGCCTCAAATTTGGGATCCTCCTACTTCAGTTTTCTCAATAGAGGAAATTATTCAAGCGCTCCACTGCACAGGGCTACCATGTACCTACCTCTTCTGTGTTCACACAGTATCTAGTCCCTACCCCATTACACTGAAATGGCTGTCCTCTATTTTGCTAGTGGAACCCATCTACCTTCCCCCAACTCTGTCAGGGACATCTTTTTCTGTTCCTGTCAAACATCCTATGCTAATTCTCACCTAGGGCCTTTGTACTAACTGTCTGCCTAGAACATCACCCCTCCCCTAGCATCACCAGACAACTACATTGGTCACTCCTTCCTTCATTGGGGCTGTACCGAAATAATTTGCCTCCTATTCAAGAGAGCATTCTATCACTCTTTTCCTTTACTCGGCTTTACTTTTACTTGTATTACTTGTGCCTAGGAAATACAGTTATCTCTAGTGAACATTCTAGGTACGCAGACACCCTGTCTTGTTCACCCTTTATCTTTAGCGCCTGGAATAATCCTGAGTGTGTGTTATACCTAGGTATTTGTTGGTTAAAAAAAAAAAGATTGTTAAATGAATAATAAAATGAATTGAACTAATGCCCATCTGAATTCATTGCAGCTAAGAAAGGGTAGGAGAGCATTGGACGAAGGAATTAGGGGTTTATTGGGTCAGGTGGAGGGGACAAGCCTGGTACCTGTCCCCCGCCCTCAGGGAAAAGCAGCGTGTCTTCCAACACCACATGGAAACCGCTCAGCACTTCCTTCCTGCCGTTGCTCCCATCGGTCTGCAGCTCCGCGGGCTGGCAGGAGACCACGGTGGTGGTGAACTGGGCAGAGAGAGATGAGAAAATCAAACTCCAAGCCCAGCCTTCACTCGGAGACTGAAGCCTATCTCCGCACTCCCTCTTCCCCAAACCGCCCCGTAGCCGAGGCAGCATCAGGTCCCCTGCCCTGAAGACCGCACCTCCCGGGCATAGCTGTCCCGCTGACACAGGAACGCCATTACCGCCACCCAGGACCCGGGAACACGCACACGCTGAAAAGCTTGGGAGCGGACGGACAGCTACGCGGGACAAACTTCATTTACGTGTGCGTCTCTGCGCAGACGCAAGGAAGGTGAAGGAAGGGGTGTGGTTTGGCCAAATTTACAAAAAACGCGAATTGTGGGAGTTCTGAGTTCGTTTTTATTTATTTGGGGGTTTTGTCTGTCTTGGTAACTGTTTTAACACTGGAAAAACAAAACAAAACAAAAAAGACTGAAAAAGACCAGAAACAAAACAAAACTCGCAGCCTGAACTTGTCGAGAGCCCTTTGGGCCCCTGAATTATTTGTAATCCTGCGGGTTAAATCCTTATAGCGTAGAGGTGGGGACCGTGCTGGTTTAGATAAAGAATAGCCCTGCTAGGCCGGTGCGGTACCGGGTGCATGCCTGTAATTCCAGCGGCTCGGTGAGGCTGAGGCATGAGGATCACAAGTTCAAAGCCAGCCTCAGCAATTTAGCAAGTACCTAAAAGTTTGCTGTAGATCCTACCTCAAAAATAAAGAGGGCTGGGGATGTGGTTCAGTGGTTAAGTGCCCCTGGGTTCAATCCCTGGTATACGTATAACGAACGGCATATCTGTTAATATGTTCTATATTATACTTAATATGAGCAAGACATGCTATTGTATATGCCTATAATCCAATATATGTTGTGTATTCCTTATCCAAAATGTTTGGGACCAGAGTATTTCGGATTTCTGAGTTTATTTATTTTAAATATTGAGACCAGGTATCACTAAATTTCTGAGACTAGCCTCAAATTTGCGATCCTCCTGCCTCAGCCTCCCAAATTGCTGGGATTACAGGTATATACCATCATTGCCCATTGAGTTTGGGTTGTTTTGTTTTTGTTTTTGTTTTTCAGAATACTTGCACAGGCTTTACTGGTCGAAAACCCTTAATCTGAAAATCCAAAATCCAAAATTTTTTAACATCATATCAGCAAACAAAAAGTTTCAGATTTCAGAGCATTTCAGATTTCATAATATTTCAGATTTTAAATTTTCAGAACTATCTCATATATGAGATAGTTCAAGAAGGTTTAGAGGTTAAATGATTAGGTTATAAGAGTCTTAATCAGTGAATTAATTCCCTGATAGGGATTAACTGAGTGGTAATTGATAGTGGGTATGGTGTTACTGGAGGAGGTGGGTCCCTGGGGGCATGCCTTTGGGGTGTATAATTTGTATCTGGAGAGTGTCTCTCTCACTGTTGTCTGATTATCATGTGAGCTGCTTCCCTCGGCCATACTCTTTTGCCATGGTGTTCAGCCTCACTTGAGCCCTGAAGAATGGCTCCAACTGCTTATGGACTGAGACCATGAGCCCCCAAATAAACTTTTCCTTCTCTAAAATTGTTCTTGTTGGGTCTTTTAGTCACAGCAGTGAAAAAGCTGATTAAAACAGAAATTGGTATTAAGAGTGGGGTCATTCTGAGCATGTGGTTTAGAAGTTTTTGGAGCTTTTTGGAGTTTGGGGAGGAGTTTTTAGATGTTTAGAAATGCAAGCTGGAAATGCTTTAGATTATTATAAATGGAGCTTAATGGCAATTCTGGTGGGAGCTCAGAAGGCCACAATGCCAATAGAACCATGGACAATGATGACAGGGCTCAAGAAGGTTCAGAGGGAAAGGTGGACATTATTGGTAATTAACTTAGAGGCCATTCATGTTATATTCTGGCTGAGAAATTGTCTGCATTTTGCCCATATTCTGAGACTTTTCTGTGAGGCTGATTTTAAAAGCGATAAACCTCTTAATCTGGAAGAAGTTTCTAAAGAGCATAGCATTCAGATGGTGGCATGGATATTGCTGGCAGCTTTTAGCCAAATTTATTATGATAATGAGCAGAAAGACTTGAAAAGCTTAGACTTGAAAGGTGGGAGTAAAACTGGGGCTAAGGAAGTTTCAGTTGTAAACGTCATTACTGCCAGTAAAGAAATGCTAAATCCTTTGCCCAGAGATGATGAGAAAGATGGCTTGAGAGCATCTCAGGAGTTGGAAAGATCATATCCATCTCAGATTCAAGGAAGTAAAAGTAAAATTCTTTTGAGAAGAGACCAGTGGGGTACCCTTCTTGCACAAGAGGATCTAGAAAATTTTTCAACATGCTCAGGCATCCAGACACTAGAAGCTGCTGCAGCCATGGTCGCTGGAAGCTTTACTACTGCTTGAGATGGCGGCAGACCCTGGCATCATCCATGGGGTACTGGTTCTGCAGGTCAAGGCGGTCCATGGAGGCTTCCACCAAGATTTCAAAGGAAGTCCTGGGAGGCCAGGCAAAGTGCTGCAGGGTTAGAGTCAGGAAGCTGAAGCTGCATTGGAGACACCGAGATTAAGAAATGCCAGTAGCATGGGAAAGCTGCAGAAATTGAGCAAAGACAAGGCAACAGAAAGGCCCCTTGGGCTGAGCCAACAAGAACATAGGGAAGGATCTACACAAACACTTTGGACAGAACATCACCATGCCAGGTGCCCCAGAGGCTGAATGTGGGCTACAGGATTTGTTTGCTCAGCTGGATTTGTCTTGCTTTGGTCCCATCCCTTTTTTCTATGCTCCTATTCTTGTGAATGGACATGTTTACTCTGTACCTTTATATATTAGATACTTGTAAAATTGCTTTTGATTTTTATAGAGCTCACAATGCAAACTTACCCTGAACCTCAAAGGAGATGTTGGACTTGTACTTTTTGGCAATCTTGGAACTGTCGAGACTATGGGGACTCTTGGAAATGGACAAAATGTATTTTGCACTGTAAGATAGTCATGAGCTTTTGGGGGCCAGGAGTGGAATATTATGGTTTGGATGTGAGGTGTCCCCCAAATCTCATGAGTGAGACAATAAAAGGTTTAGGGGAGAAATGATTGGGTTATGAAAGTCTTAACCCAATCAGTGAATTAATCCCCTGATGGGATTAACTGAGTGGCAATTGAAGGTGGTAGTATATGGCTAGTGGAGGTGGTTGGTCCCTGGGGGTGTGCCTCTGGGGCATATATTTTGTATCTAGAGAGTGGAGTGTGTGTCTCTTTCTCCCTCTCCCTCTCCCTCTCTTTCCTGATTATCATATATCATATGAACTACTTCCCTCCACCATACTCTTCTGCCATGATGTTCAACCTCGCCTGAAGCCCAAAGGAATGGAGCTGACTATCAATGGACTGAGACCTCTGAAATTGTGAGCCTTCAAATAAACTTTTCCTCAAATTGTTCTTGTTGGGTCTTTTAGTCACAGCAGTGAAAAAGCTGACTAATATGGGGCTGGAGATGTAATTCAGTGACAGAGTGCCCCTGTGTTCAATCCCCAGTACCACCCCCCACACACATACATACACACACACAAAGAAAAAGAAAGAAAATAAAACTGTAAACAGTGGTTGCCCCTATGTGGGGAGGTGCACAAATTTTTTCTTTAAATTTTTTCTATTTTTTAAAAATATTGGTAGTTGTAGATGAACACAATACGTTAATTTAATTTATTTATTTTTATGTGGTGCTGAGGATCAAACCTGGTGCCTCATGCAAGGCAAACGCTCTACCTCTGAACTACAATTCCACTCCTATCTTTCTATTTTATTTTTAATTTGTATTATTTTATTTTTTGGTACTGGGGATTGAACCCAGGGACACTTAACCATTGAGTCACATCCTGAGCCCTTTTTTATTTTTATTTGTTTGTTTGCTTGTTTTGGTACTGGGGATTGAACTCAGGGGCACTCGACTACTGAGCCACATCCCCAGCCCTATTTTGTATTTTATTTAGAGACAGGGTCTCACTGAGTTGCTTAGCATCCCACTGCTGAGGTTGGCTTTGAACTTGCCATCTTCCTGTCTCAAAATCAAAAATAAAAAGAACTGGGGATGTGGCTCAGCAGTTAAGCACCCCTGGGTTCAATCCCCAGTACAACCAAAAAACAAACTTAAACCATGACTGCAAAGAGCAAGGTCTGTGGGTATTAAATTCGTTTTAAGTTATAGTCATTGTACATATTAGGCAGTCAACAAGCGTTTGGGGATGAATGAAGAATCTGTTAAATGGTAGAGTATACAGACATAGATATTAACTAGAGTAACAATTAGTTTTGAAAATGTGAAAAGATTTCTGGAGTGTGCAGGAAGCTGAAGTGGCTGGGGTTTTTTTGTTTGTTTGCTTGGGAGTTTTTGTTTCTGTTGTGTGCTTCCTTTTTGTTTTTTGTGTTTGTTTTTGTTTTTTGGTACTGAGAATTGAACCCAGAGGTGTTTTACCACAAAGCTACATCCCCAGCCCTTTTTATTATTTTTTATTTTGAGACAGGGTCTCATTAGGTTGCTTAGGCCTTGCTAAATTGCTGAAGCTGGCCTCAAACTTGCCATCCTCCTGCTACAGCCTTCCACGGGGATTACAGACATGCACCCTGCTGTTGGCTTAAAGTGACTGATTCTAGGAAGGACCAAGTCCAGACTTGGGCAAGAGGAAGTCCCTCAGCTTGGTTATAAGCCTGTCCTAATATCTTTTTTATTCCAACCTCCATGAGATCCAGAATCTCTAAGCCCTACCCTACCTTTTTAAGAGAAACTCTGAAAGGAGAAGAGACTTTCCACCAAGAGGAAAAGGTACAGATAGAGAATGACTCCTAGAGATTTATTATAATCTATGTTTCTTCTTTGGCCTTTGCTCTGTCACATGTATGCACAAACTCAAATAACCAAGCATCCCAAACATAGATCTTATAAGTTAATCAATAAGAAGTCAGAAGCCCTACCTGTCTACTCCTCCCTTCTCCTGCCATCTTGATGCAGCCCCAAAGACAAATGCCCAGGAGGAAGACATAAAGTATGAAGGGGAACACTTAATAAAGAACTTCTAGAAAAGTTCAGAGATCTCCGACGACCTCGGTGCACAGCCAAAGAGCTGACAAGGATCCAGGCCACAACTTTTCAGAGCAACAGAAGGTAGTTACAACTTCCTCTCAGCTCTGTTGCCACAGAAAATTAATTACTTGTTGCTTCAGCACTGTCAGAATCATCCTAGGGAGAGATAAAAAGACAAAGCACCTGTAGACTTTACAAAAAATGAACAATTTATGTTTGCAAATGCTGCTGCTCACTGCTGCCTGCTCTCCATGCTCTCCATGCTGCCTTTTGTTACCTTCTAAACATACTTATTATTAGGAGGCTAATACTGAAGTATTTTAACTTTGAATAATAAAAGAAACCACTCACTGGTACTCAATAAACAGCACTCTGTTATGCATCACTTAGTTTCAGAATTTCAATTAATGCTACTAATCCTACAGCCTTAAAGGGACTCAATAGGACCAGGTCTGCTCTAGGGTAGTGAAGGAGAAGGGGAGATGGAAGGGAAGAGGATCTTGTTGGGATTTTTTAAAACTTGGAGAACATTTGTCAAATTCAAATTTGGTTAATATGCACTGAGAACTACTTTGGGCTAGAGACTGGGATAGAAACTTTCTAGTGTTATTTTTTAAGGCCTAAAAAGAAATTGAAGGGTGGCAGGAAAGGCATTACTTACATCCAGGTCATCCATAGCAGGTGGAGGTCTCTTGGTGCTGACCTTCTTCAAAAGCTAATGGGAAGAGAAAACAGTCCCAAGAAACAGGAGAGTGAAAGAAGAGCAATCTGCATATTGATAGGCCATAGAAGAATGGTCTCAGCCAGTGCCTACCAGGCAACTACTCCCATCTTCAAAACCCCTAACATCAGTGAAATTAATTGGAGCCTGTCACAGGGTTGCATGCCTACAAGTCCCAGCAGCTCCATAGGCTGAGGCAGGAGAACTGTGAGTTCAAAGCCAGCCTCAAAAACTTAGCAAGGGGGCTGGAGTTGTGGCTTGGTGGTAAAGTGCTTGCCTGGCATGTGTGAGGCCCTGAGTTCGATACTCAGCAACACATATATATATATATAAATAAAATTGAATAAAATATCCATTGACAACTAAAAATATATATATTAAAAAAAAAAAAAAAACTTAGCAAGGCCCTAAACAACTCAGCGAGACCCTGGCTCTAAATAAAATATAAAAAATGGCTGGGAATGTGGCTCAGTAGTTAAGTGCCCCTGGGTTCAAAAAAAAAAAGGAAAAAAATAAATTTAAACACATATACTCTAATCTTACTAATTCAGTTTCTCTTTCCCTCTTCTCTCTCTCTCTCTCTCTCGCTCTCTGTCTCTCAACAGTGCTAGGGATCAAACCCATGCCTTCACACATTCTAGGGCAAGTACTATCACTGGGCTACATTCCCAGTCCATGATATAAATTTTTATACTGTTTAGTATTAACTTCCCATGAAATGTTCTGGCTGAGGAAGAAAAAGACACAAAGAAAATAGAAGACAAGGGCTAGGGGAAATAGCTCAGTTGGTAGATGCTTGCCTTGCAAGCACAAGGCCATGAGTTCAATCCCCAGCACTGCAAAAAAAAAAAAAAATAGAAGACAAGAATTACAGAACTACAGGAAGCGATTTTGCCAAAACTTTTCAGAATACAGGCTAATCCATGAATAGTAACTGAATTCATATATAATTCCACTAATATTTATTCCTCTCATCCCTACTAAACATTGCATGCAACGTGTAAAGAGTAACAGCACCTATGAATAGCCTACTAAGCAAGCTTGAATATCCCTCCCTGGCCCTGATGACAATCCTCCAAAGAAATGCATGCAGACAGACAAAGAGAATGACCAAGATCAGTAAAAAAACAGCAGGTACTATATCTCCTACCTCTGCATAATGCTCCACGTGAGCCAGCTCCATCTCTTCATCCCCCTCCCAGTCTCTCCAGTTATCAAAGTCCACAGACAGCCACACTGGCTGCAAGGGGAAATACCAAGTCACAGGCAGGAAGAGCAGGAGCAGCAGGAATACATGAAAAGATTACAGGCATGTGCACAGGAGGGTAAGAGGGCCAATGCAGTATAGTGTTCCCAACAACATCCCCTTTGACCAACTCCCCTCCAGGCTGCCATGTTGTCATTGGCATCCACAAATATTTACCAGGAACCTACTAGCTGCTGAGCACAATGCCAGAAATGACAGGATCTATAAAAGCATAGAAGTCCTGCCCTTCAAGAGTCAAATGAAGCCGGGCGTGGTGGTGCACGCCTGTAATCCAAGTGACTCGGGAGGCTGAGCCAGGAGGATCACGAGTTCAAAGCCAGCCTCAGCAACTTAGCGAGGCCCTAAGCAACTCAGTGAGACCCTGTCTCTAAATAAAATACAAAATAGGGCTGGGGATGTGGTTCGGTGGCCGAGTGCCCCTGAGTTCACCAGGAGCTACCAAAAAAAAAAAAAAAAAAAAGAGTCAAATGATTAGGGAGACAACATATGTGGAAAAATATCATAAAGTATCATAGGAGCCAATCAATCAAGACAGACATGTGGCATTCCCTGGAATCAGAGGTGATACTTTTAGACCCATTTCCCAAATTACCCTCATTTATACAGGAAGACATCATTCACACTTTCATTTAACAGATATTTACTGAACATATACTATGGGTCAGACTCTGAATTTGGCATTGGGATTATAAAAATGTTCAATGGACTGTCCAGCCATCAGGAAAAAAGTTGGGGAGAGATATATTCAAAAAAAATTCACAGCCTTGCACACAGTGGGAAAAGTATGGTGGTGGGGTGAAACAGGGGATATCATGGGAACCCAGAAAGAAGGTAGGGGAACCCACACTTCTTAGAGTAACAGGGCCTTGAAGGATATACAGGGGTTAGGTAGATGAAGATAAGGATGGTGGTGGATTTTCAGGAAAAAGACATGGCTTGAGCAAAGTTACAAAGGTGCAAAAACCTAGTTTGTACAAAATAAAACACTGCAAATAGCTTGTTTGGAATGTAAACTGTGTAAAATGTGTCTGGAATGTAAACTTTGAGGCAGAAAGTATGGGATGGGTCCCAAACTACAGTACTTGGAATTCAATCCAAAGAGCAGGAATTACAGCTCAAATGTCTAAAAAACATCAGGGAGTTAATGAAAAAGAGTAACCTGAGATGAAGTGCACACCCCATTTAAAGCTTCTACTAAGTATTTGGGAATTTATATTAATATAGCCAGATTCTCCCAAATTTCAAAGAAGCTGATAATCTGAATTTGTAGATAAAATATCCACATTTTTAAATGTCATCAAGTAATTAAAAAATGTAAATGTAACCAATCAAAACAGGCAATGATGGTGCACACCTGTGATCCCTGTTATGGAGGAAGCTGAGGCAGAAGGATCACAAGTTCAAGGCCACCTGAGCAATTTAATGAGACTGTGTATCAAAACTAAAAATAAAAAAAATTTAAAGGGTAAGGAACGTAGCTCAGTAGTAGAGCACCTGCCTAGCATGCATGGGGCCCTGGGTTCAATCTCTAGTACTAAAAGGGAAAAAAATTAACACTGAAAATTATTAAAACAAACATGAAAGTCAGATTCAGCCAGCAGGTGGCCAATTTTCAAGCATTGGATTTTTTGTGGTTGTTGTTCTGTTTGTATTGGTACTAGGGATTGAACCATTGAGCTAGAGTCCCATCCCTTTTTATATTTTACTTTAAGGTAAGGTCTCCCTAAATTGCTCAGGTTGACCTTGAACTTGTGATCATCCTGCCTCAGCCTCCTAAGTAGCTGGGATTAAAGGCATGCAACACCACACCTTGCTCAACTTTTAATCTTTAGGGGATTTAGGTGTCAAGGTTAACATATGTTTTAGACAGTCTAAACAGGATGGATTGTGGATGGGGCCAAAAATATGCAACAAACTTAACCAAAGGGACTGGGGTTGTAGTTCAGTGGTAGAGTGCTTGCCTAGCACATGTGAGGCACTGGGTTCCATCCTCAGCACCACATAAAAATAAATAAAATAAAGGTATTGTGTTCATCTACAACTAAAAATATATTTTTAAAAAAACTTGCCCCCAAACACTGATGGATGAGGTCTGAACCAGGAAGAAATTAAGTAATGAGTTCATTATTTAGGAGGTCAGCCAGGTATGGTGGTGCACTGAGGCAGGAGGATCACAAATCTAAGACCAACCTCAACAACTTAGCAATACTTTGTGTCAAAATAATAAATAAAGGCTGTCTTTCCTTCTAAAGCTGGCCTGCATTCTCCCTTGAGTGGGTATCCCTTGCTTCACCCCAATGGTGTCTCTCTTGAGATTGCCCCCATTCTTCCCTGAATACATATTTACTTTCCTAAATAAACCTTCATTTATGTTTTTGAAAAACAAAAAGGGCTGGGGATGTAGTTCAGTGATAGAGCATCTGGATTCAGTCCTCAGTACAGGGGATGGGGGTGAAGGAAGGCAGTATATTGAGTAGGTCAAATAAGCAAGACCTGAGGAGTCATTGGATATTGACTGAAAAGGAAGCAAGGGCAATCCCAGAGGATGAACAGAGGGCACAGAAGGAGCAAGCCACTCCCCACACACCTTGATATCCTCCTTGGTGAGCCGGGGCCAGGCCACCTTCTCCTTCCATTTCCTCACAAAGCAAGTAATAGAGCGGCTGGACCTCTTATCCTGGGAATCCTGTCAGATAGAGAGCCTCATTCTTAGGATCTGAGTTTTCACATGAATCTCCTGGGTACCTTTTCCATCCAAACCTTACGTGATCCAGCCCACCCTCACCTTGGAGTTCACTTTGGCATAGAACTCAATTTCGTTGTACAACTCCACTCCATCACCATTCTTGCAGCTACGGAGATAATGAAACTGAGATGTGGGAGCCTGGGAGCGGGGGTAGGGGGGGTGCAGATTAGGAAAAAGAAAGTTCCTGAGAATCGAGGCCCTCCATAGAGGAGAGCCATTACCTGAACACAATGCGATGATCCTCAATGAGCACATGGACATCCGTGCTGTCCTCAACACAAAACTCCATGAACACATACTTGGGCCTGTCATACCACAGGGTCCGGGCATGCTGCCTGAAGAGGAGTGTGGTGGGGGTTCATAAGGGTGGGGAAGGGAAGACAGGGCAATTGGGAAAGATGACGGAAGGGACCATATAGGGACGTTCAGTTCGGTGCCACACTCTTGTCAAAGTGTAGCTAAACAAGACAGAAGAGGGAGGAAGGGAGTGACGAAGTGAGGAGATGTGGTGAGGGTGACCCCAGGTCGAATCAAAACTCGCCCTACAAGTTACAGAGGTCTGAGGTCTGGGGCTCCCGTGGGGCCTCACAGAACCCAGAGTGCTCACAAGATGTGGACAGGGAATCTCCAGGGAAAAGGGTGGAGTGGAGGGGACAGTACCACGGCCGGAAACACTTACCGCGCCATGGCTGCTCCACCTGCCCAGTGGCGTTTGGAGTCCCAGGCAAACGCCTCTATCTTTAGATACTGGGGACGCCCCCAGCAGCTGCCTCTCCTTATATGGTCCAGGGAAGGGTTGGGAGGGTGGGAAAGGTTGCATGACTGCCTGGACATCTGCACTCTGGAGGGATTCTGGGAGAGATTAAACCCTGGAGCCCTTAACCTCTCAAAGTCTCCAGAAATGTACAGATTAGGAATAGACCGCGCACCCGCTAAAACCAGGGAAAGGGCTATCCTAGATTCTGTACACAGGGAATGGCATATCCCCGGCTTCATTTATCTGTTTCTCCAACTTTTCGTACTCTACGCCTAATTCAGAATAGGCGCCCAATAAAAAATTATTGGCTCTAAGAAGTCCCTGAGGGGCGTACCACCCTCGGGGTGGACCGCCCTCGGGGACGCCCAAACTTTAAGTCCCGCCCACTACTCCTCCGGCTTTTCCCGGCCTGCGCGCCGTTGCCATGGCAGCAAGGGGGCGCGGCTGACGTGCAGCGGTGTTTCCGGGAAGATGGCCGCTGTGGAGGCTGCTGAGGAGCCGGTAGCGGTGGTGACGGCCGTTGAGGCAAAGACGAAGGACGAAGAGGAGGAAGAAGAGGAATTGCTGCCACCATGCGAGGCGGTGCGCTGGGCCCCCGTAGGGGCGGTGGCAGAGACAGGACCTGGGGTGTCTGCATTTTCGGAAGAGGCGGCGGCCGAGGAGCCTGGCACTGCCCGGGGTTCCCCGCCAGATTCGCCCAGCTGTACTTTGCGGCGACTGCGGGCCGAGCGGCGGCGGCTGGATTCAGCACTGCTCGCGCTATCCTCGCACTTCGCGCAGGTGCAGTTCCGCCTGCGCCAGGTGGTGCGTGGGGCACCGGCAGAGCAGCAGCGCCTCCTGCGCGAGCTGGAAGAATTCGCCTTCCGTGGCTGCCCTCACGTCCTGGGTTACGAGGGGCCCGGAGACCCTGCCAGCGACGAGGGCGACAGGCTGCCTGGGGACCGGCCACGGTTGCGGGGCGAGGACCAGGTGAGCGGCTGGGGCTGGGCCCCAAGAGATTTGGGAATAGGGGGTTAAGTGAGTGGTGTTGCTAATGCAGACGGAGGTAGAAAAAGGAGAGCACTCAACGAGGTGGGCATGGGTATGTCAGAGACAGGGAAACTGGAGCCAGATGTGGGTGTCTAAGAGGACTGAGAGACCAGGGAACTGAGTGTGAGAGATGCATATTGACGGTGCGGGAAAACAGTGCGCTGTGTGATGATGTGAGGAGTGGTGAGCGGAGTATTGAGAAGACAACAGGACAACGAGTGCCCCGGTTATCCCACTTATCTTGACCGCTCCTCATAAAACAGTTTTAAAAAGTCCTGGACATCTTTTTTCCGTGCTAGAGATTGAACCCAGGGCCTTGCACTTGCTCAGCGTGGGTTCTATCATGCAGCTACACTCTTAGCTCTAAATACTTTTGCTGAGGGGGTACCCTGACCATGGAGATTAGAATTGGAAAGTGAGTTGGAATCCGTGGAAATTTAGATTAATTCCTGTGCTTTCCTGTAAATCTAGGCAGTGTTAATCTTTACACCCTCTTATCTGGTGAGAACCTGGGTGAACGAACAGCACGGTCTCTTGAAACATGAAAGAAACATGACTCCTGATTATATAATTTTCTTAACATCAGTATTTTCAAACTGCTCCTTCATCCTACTTAATGACTAGGTATTCTGAGTGGGGCCCTCTGGTAACTAACAAGATGGATTCAGTTTGCCTGCATTGAGAAGCAATGAAACTATGTATTCCACACCAAGGAAAGTTTCCTTACAAGCCTTGAATCTCTGAAAGTGAACCCATGTAGGTAGCCTATTGGAGGTGTTGAAACACACTGCTTTTTTACCTTTATATCCTTCAAATTACAACTCAACATGTGGCTTTTTTCCCACTCAAATTGAGTTTAGCCAAGAAAATTTATCAGCAGCAGATATTGACTTATTTTATTTAATCAGAACAGTTTCCAGTGCAATCCTGTATTTACTGTTCCACCCTTTTTCCACATCCACAGGTCCATGCACAAGGAATAGCCACCTTAAATGGCTGGACTTAAAGACTAGAAAAGATAGAATTACTTTTGCAAGGTTCTGTTCAGTATGGAAAAGGACAAAAGGTTCTATGTGGATATGGCACTTTTCATTGTTCATTTTCACTTTCATAAACAGTGTAGTAATTTATTTTTAAAATGCTTTAAACATTTATTTTTTGCAGTACTGGGAACTGAATTCAGGGATGCTCTCCCACTGAGCTACCTCCCCAACCCTTTTTTTTTTAATTTATTTATTTTTTGGTACTGTGGAATTAAACCCAAGGGTGCTCTACTACTGAGCCTCTCCATCCCTTTTTTGTTTTTTCTTTTGAAACAGGAACTCACTATATTTCCTAGGTGGCCACAAACTTGTCCTCCTAGCTGGGATGGTGGCTCATACCTGTAATCCCGGTGACTTGGGAGGCTGAGGCAAAGGGATCACAAGTTGGAGGCCAACCTCAGCAATTTAGTGAGACCCTTGTCTGATTTTTGCCTGTGCTCCAGCAAATATGATACTGTAGCTACCATAGCAAGAGACAGAATTCAGCAGATAATAGTCATGAAAACGGAATTTTGATTTATGTCGTTTCTTTCTTCTTTGGCTTCACAAAGTTGGAATGCAATGAAAACAGAAATAAAGACTGTTTTCCCAGGTCTTTCTCCTTAGGCTAGTTAAACAACTTCCTTCAGTCAGAGTTCATTATTTGGAATTCATCATTCTATACCTAATTTAGTTCAGTAACATGTAAAAAATATGAGGACTGGGGTTGTAGTTTAATGGTAGAGCACTTGTTTGGCATGTGTGAGGTTCTGGGTTTGATCCTCAGCACCACAGCACCACATAAAATTAAATAAAATAAAGGTATTGTGTCCATCTACAAATAAAATTTTAAAAAATATATGTACTGAGAAGCCAGGAGCATTGGTACACACCTGAAACCCCAGTGACTCAAGAGGCTGAGGTGGCAGGAGGATCTCAAGGTTGAGGCCAGCCTTGGCAATTTGGGGAGATTCTGTCTCAAAACAAAAAATAAAAAGGACTGGGGATATACTCAGTAGTAGAGCCCCCTGGGTTCAATCCCCAGTACTGGGGGGGGGGGGGGAAGAACTCATCCTATGCCAGGCACTGTGCTTGGTATTAGTGATTCAAAATCAAGACCCTTACCCTTAAGGAGCTCAGAAGTTATTGAAGGCAGAATCACAAACAAATGCTGTAATGTGGCATCGGCTACAGTAAGAGTATACAAAATACTGAGGAGGAAATTTTTCATTCTGCCTGGAGAAATCAGGAAGACTTTTTTTTGCGGTGCTGGGGATTGAATCCAGGGCCTTGTACTTGTAAGGCAAGCACTCTACCAACTGAGCTATAGCCCCAGCCCAGGAAAACTTCTTAAAGGACAGCTTAGACTTTACTAAGTACCAAAAGAGGACAGGATTCCACGAAAAAACTATCAGAAAGGACTGGAGAAAGAGTATCCTAAGGAAATAATTCGCTTTTGTGTTGAGCAAAGCTAATGCAGGAGGATTGTTTTATAAAAACTTGAACAAAAAGTTAATTTGTTGCTTTTCATTTTTTTCTCTCATGCACTACTTCTGGAGGGCTTGGTAAGTACTTTTTTTTTTTTTGTACTGGGGATTGAACCCAGGGGCAGTCGACCACTGAGCCACATCCCCAGCCCTATCTTGGGTTTTTTTTGGTTTTTTCTTCTTTTTTGGTACTGGGGATTAAACCCAGAGGCACTCTACCACTGAGCCATATCCCCAGCCCTATTTTGTATTTTATTTAGAGACAGGGTCTCACTGAGTTACTTAGGGCCTCGCTAAGTTGCTGAGGCTGGCTTTGAACTAGTGATCCTCCTACCTCAGCCTCCCAGGTGCTGTGATTACAGGCGTGTGCCACCACGCCCGGCTGTACTTTTTAAGGCTAAATTTGATACTGTTACAGACTTCTAGTTTAAAATGTAACCTTACACCTAAAACCATTTGCTGGTTTTGCTTTTTTAAATTTTATTTTTTTATTTATCTGTTTTGCTGTGCTGGGATCAAATCCAGGGCCTCAAAGATGCTAGGGAGAGGTGCTCTACTGCTGAGCTATGTCCCCAGCCCCTGCTTTTTTTTGGTTTTGATACTCAAGAAAGGCAAGAAAAAGCCAGTATCTAAGAATATATTAGCAAGGCTTTAACCATCTTGAAAAGTTTTTTAATAATTTAAGTGTAGAAACTATCTGGTAGCCAACAGTAAAAAAAGGAATTACTTCTAGGAAAACTTACCAGACACGAAATAAAACAAGGGACTGGAGCACACAGCTTAGTAGTAGACTGCATAGGGCTCAGGGTTGGATCCCAATACTGCCTAAAAAAAAGAGTTACCTTCCCAGCCCATTACTTTTAGATGCTTTTAACTGTCCTGACGCCTTCATTTGATTGTTTTGATTTTTTTTTTTAAGTATCCTATAATCTTACCAGAGGAAATGAAGGAGATTTGAACCTTAAGAAAACTGGTGATGAATTAAAAGGCCTTTCTTTATACCCTGACCCCCAGGTTCTCTTGTACAATTTGGCTGCAGAGGTATTCAGGAGTTAAGCTGTGGTCATTAGTTGTGGAGATAGCATGTTTAATTCGTGGGAGGCACTCTTGGCTAAGATGAGTTGTCTCTGTCCCAACTAGACCTTCGAAAAACAAAAAGCAGTTTTAACAAAAGACCTCTTTGTATTTATATCCTATTTCCAATGAAGGACAGACACTTTGTGTTTTTTGCAGTGCTGGGGATCAAATACAGGACCTTGCATGTACTAGGCAAGTGCTCTACCACTGAGATATGCCCAGAACTTCCTTTAAGAAAACATGTGGGTAGGGCTGGGATATAGCTCAGTTGGTAGAGTGCTTGCCTTGCAAGCACAAGGCCCTGGGTTCAATCCCCAGCACCGCCAAAAAAAAAAAAGAAAAGAAAACATGTGGGGGCTGGGGTTGCAGCTCAGTGGTAGAGCATTTGCCTAGCATGTGTGAGGCACTGAGTATGATTCTTAGCACCACATGTAAATAAATAAAGGTTCATCAACAACTGAAAGAAAATATTTTTTAAAAAAGAAAGAAAACGTGTATAATAAATTGTCCTATAGTTGGGTGTGGTGGTGCACCCAGTCTTAAGTCCTTGGTACTGGGGGGGGGGGTGGGAGTGGGAGGAACAAACACTTGAGCCCAGGAGCCCCAGACCAGTCTCGGCAACGTAGTGAGACCTTCTTCAAAATAAATAAATAAATTGCCCTGGATGGAATAATTATTACTGTTACTCTCAACCTATTTTGTCAATTGAGTGTTTCATATTTTCCTTATCATTACTAGTTTGAGAGCTTTATTAATGTATTTATTAGTGCACCAGGGGGCACCAGGTCCCTTGTAGATACAAACTCTCTTCACTGTTTCTTGCCTTGCAGTCTCCCTGACCCCTGGTTATTAGTACAGGGAATTGAATATAAGGGCAATTTACTACCAACTATATTTCCAGCTGTTTTTATTTTTCATTTTGAGACAGGATCTCACTAATTTGCTTAGGGCCTCACTAAATTGCTGAGGCTGACCTCAAACTTGCCATCCTTCTGTCTCAGCCTCCCGAGTTCCTGAGATTACAGGTGTGCACCACCATACTCAGCCAAAAAGATTCTTAATGTGTCCCTAGTTTCTCTTTTCTGTGAAATGAACCAAGTATTTTTCTCATCCTAGAGTGAGCGGGAAAAACAAGAGCGTCTGGAAACCCAGAGGGAGAAGCAGAAGGAACTGATATTACAGCTCAAGACCCAGCTAGATGACCTGGAAACATTTGCCTATCAAGAGGGCAATTATGACTCCCTGCCACAATCTGTGGTCTTGGAAAGACAGAGGGTGAGCAGGCCTCGGAGGCACCTTCAGCATTACATAAGGTTAACTTGTCCCTGCCAACATTCCCAGGATAGCCTCTCCAGGTTCAGTTTACCTGTGGCCTCACTGAGAATCCCTACTGGTTCAAATCAAAGGGAAATTTTACTTTTATACAAAGCCATTGTTTATTTACATATGGAAAATACATGTTGTCTGGATTTCGAATTGTTCATAATAATGTTGCTAGAATATTTTGGCTATAATATACTTTGCTGAGTTGTCCTTTAGTTGTCTAGAGTAGGGTGAGAAGAGCTAAAAAGGATTTTAAGAAAAATCAGTATGTATTCTCTTGGAAACCTTTAGAGAAACTAAATACAAGGCTTTTGGACCATCAGCCTCTTTGGGTTATTCATACTGTTGTTTTAGTGAGTAAAACCTGACTGGCCTGGTAAAAAATTTACAGCAAGTAAAAGGAGCCATTTCTATCAGAGAGGAACTAAATGTTCTTGTTGTGTTAAAAGAAGTAGAGTCTGATCACCTTGATCACAAGGTTCATTTTCTCACAAATTTGAAGGTCTGCATCATTTTGATTTCCATTTAAAGGTATAATCCTTGCTTAAGATTCTTCTTTCTAACCCTCGAGAATTTCAAAAGGTATGTTCATTGCTTATGGTCCTGATAGGTGATCATAGATGAGTTAATAAAGAAACTGGACATGAATCTGAATGAGGACATCAGTTCCCTATCCACTGAAGAGCTTCGTCAGCGTGTGGATGCAGCAGTGGCTCAGATTGTCAACCCAGCCCGAGTAAAAGAACAATTGGTTGAGCAACTGAAAACCCAAATCCGAGATCTTGAGATGTTTATCAGCTTTATCCAAGGTCAGAGAAGGGAATGGGGATAGAAGGGTGGACAGATGTCTAATAATTATATTTATTCTGATTACTAATGCTTAAAGGTGCCGGTTCTTTTTTTTTTTCTTTTTCTTTTCCCTTTTTTTTTTTTTTGTTTGTTTTTGAGACTGGTTCTCTTAGTGTTGCCAAAACTGGCCTTGAACTCATGGGCTCAAGCAATTTTCTCACCCCAGCACCCCAAGTAGCTCAGACTCCAGGCATGCACCATGCACCATTGGCCCTGGCTAAGGTGCTAGTTCTTTTTTTCTTTTTTTCCTTTTCTTTTTTTGGTACTGGGTATTGAATCCTTAGAGACAGGGTCTCGCTGAGTTGCTGAGCTGGCTTTGAACTCATGATCCTCCTGCCTCAGCCTCCTGAGCCTCTGGGATTATTGCTAGTTTTTGTTTTTTTTTATTTTTTTTGCGGTGCTGGAGATTGAACCCAGGGCCTTGTGCTTCCAAGGCAAGCACTCTACCAACTGAGCTATTTCCCCAGCCCCCTATTGCTAGTTTTGTTTTTTTAAGTATTATTGCTTTGCCAGCAAAGGAGAAACACAACTAACTCCTGTCCCACAGGCTGTGATTCCTGCCATCAACAGGAACAGTAGGCTTTTAAAAAGTGATTCAAAAGCCGGGCGTGGTGGCGCACGCCTATAATCCAAGCGACTTGGGAGGCTGAGTCAGGAGGATCCTGAGTTCAAAGCCAGCCTCAGCAACTTAGCGAGGCCCTTAGCAACTCAGTGAGACCCTGTCTCTAAATAAAAAAAAAAAAAGGGGTGGGGATGTGGCTCAGTGGCCAAGTGTCCCTGAGTTCAATCCCTGGTTCAAAAAAAAAAAAAAAAAAGTGATTCAAAGGTTACATTCCACTTGTTCTCTGTTGGAGTTGTAATTCATTTGTTAAAATTTGGGAGATAGTCATTTCTGAGATCTTCTGGTACCATCCCCAAAGTCTGGATTACTTTGTTCCTGTGGTTGGTAAGTACTCAAGGTCAGATAAATCTGCTAAAATGGGGAAGAAAGAAAATCCTGTTTTCCCCTGAGATTAGGGATGGGGAGAAATTAGGGAGGAGCAGGGAGAGAGGAAGAAAAAGAAACATATGTTCATTTAAAAAATAAGTTGCAGCCCGGCGTGGTGGCGCACGCCTGTAATCCAAACGACTCGGAGGCTGAGTCAGGAGGATCTCGAGTTCAAAGCCAGCCTCAGCAACTTAGCGAGGAGCAAAGCAACTCAGTGAGACCCTGTCTCTAAATAAAATACAAAATAGGGCTGGGGAGTGGCTCAGTGGCCAAGTGTCCCTGAATTTAATCCCTGGTTCCAAAAAAAAAAAAAGTTGCAGTGACAGAACAGCAAGGGCTATATTCAAAGCATAAAGTGGACCACTGTTACATTGCTAGTTCTTAATGTACTATTTAAGAAGTCTTATCTGTCTGAAACAGTCAAAGGAACATGGGTTTTAGAACCAGATAGTTAAAATTCCAGCTCTGCCATTTCCTGACTTTATATCCTTGGGCAGGTTACTAACCTCTTTAGTCTCTCTCTTCTTATTTGAAAAATGATGATTCAGGCTTCATTTACTAAACAAATATTTATTGAGCCAAGTATAATACGTTAGTCACCATTTTACACAATGAAATAAGAATTTGTAAAATTTTTGACATATGTCTCACCTTTATAACTTCTGATTACAGATGAAGTAGGAAGCCCCTTACAGACAGGTGGTGGACATTGTGAATGCAAGGCCAGTGGGAAGACAGGAAATGACTCCACCAGAACAGGCAGTAGCAGACTGCCTCCAGGAAACAGCAAAAGTAAGTACACCTTCCAGAATAGGAAAGTCCATAGAGTCAGAAAGTAGATTAGTGGTTGTTTAGGTCTTGGGAAGAAATGGGGAAATGCTAATGGTACAGAATTTTCTTTGGGGGGGATGGTAAAAATATTCTATAATTGATTGCCACAATGGTTGCACAACTGAATATACTAAAAAACACCGGAGCTGGAATGTACTGTAGCTTAGTGGTAGAGTGCTTGCTTAGCATGCACAAGGCCCTGGGTTCAATCCCCAGTACCAAAAAACGAACAAAAAGAAAACAAACCAAAAACCACTAAGTTGTGTACTCTAAGTGGGTAAATTATATGATGTGAATTTTATCTCAGTGCAGCTACTATCACTAACCAAAAATATAAGTCAGTCCAGCTACATCTTAGGTGAGTCTTGCCTTCGTGGCACACATACTGTGGGAGGGAAGCAAAACTTGATCTCACCCTGTGACTTGCAGAATGTTCCTCTGTCTGTGTCATTATTGCCTCCTGCTGACCAGCCATTGTCTTTTCTAAACAGTGAAGACAGAAGATGTGAAGAGAGTCCGGGAGACGGGGCTACATCTGATGAGGAGAGCACTTGCCGTGCTCCAAATCTTTGCTGTTAGCCAGTTTGGTTGTGCCACAGGCCAGATTCCTCAAACCTTGTGGCAGAGGGGCCAGGCCGACAGAGACTACACCCCCTTACTGAAGAAGCTGGAGATATCAGTAGATAGAGTGAAGCAACTAGCCTTGAGATACCAGTCACATGATCATGTCATAACCTCTGCCAACCTCCAGGACCTCTCTCTGGGAGGCAAGGATGAGCTGACCATGGCTGTACGGAAGGAACTGACAGTGGCTGTGAGGGACCTACTCGCCCATGGACTCTATGCGGCTTCCCCTGGAATGAGCCTTGTCATGGCCCCCATTGCTTGTTTGTTGCCAGCCTTCTCCTCAGCCCCTGAGACTATGCATCCCTGGGAGCTCTTTGTAAAGTACTACCATGCTAAGAATGGTCGAGCTTATGTGGAATCCCCAGCCCGGAAGCTCTCCCAGTCCTTCGCCCTGCCTGTTATGGGTGGCACTATTGTGACCCCCAAACAGAGCCTACTGACAGCCATCCACATGGTGCTGACAGAGCATGACCCATTCAAGCGCAGTGCAGACTCAGAGCTAAAGGCCTTGGTGTGCATGGCCCTGAATGAACAGCGTCTAGTGTCCTGGGTGAACCTCATCTGTAAGTCAGGATCACTCATTGAGCCACACTACCAGCCCTGGAGCTACATGGCCCACACAGGCTTTGAGAGTGCCCTCAACCTGCTCAGTCGCCTCAGCAGCCTCAAGTTCAGCCTTCCTGTGGACTTGGCTGTGCGCCAACTGAAGAACATCAAGGATGCCTTTTGATGAGACTGCCAGGACAGCAGACCAGCGCCTTGCTCCATAGATGTGTTAGTCTTCTAGAATAAGAGCAAGTGGTCAGAGGAGGGGTGAAAGATATTTTCCCTAGACTCTGCTTAGGTGGCCAGCCAAATGAGTGCAAAATCTTTTTTCCCCCAGCAAGTTAGCATTTCAGAAAGATGTGCTAGAGATCCTCTTATTTAAAAGGTTCTAGCCGGGCGTGGTGGCGCACGCCTGTAATCCAAGCGACTTGGGAGGCTGAGTCAGGAGGATCGCGAGTTCAAAGCCAGCCTCAGCAACTTAGCAAGGCCCTTAGCAACTCGGTGAGACCCTGTCTCTAAACAAAATATAAAATAGGGCTGGAGATGTGACTCAGTGGCCGAGTGTCCCTGAGTTCAATCCCTGGTTCCAAAAAATAAAAAAATAAAAAATGAAAAAGGCTGGGGTTGTGATTTAGTGGTAGAATACCCCTGGGTTCAGTCCCCAGTATCAAAAAATAAAGTAAAAGTTTCTCAGAGCTGGGGGTGTGGTTCGGGGTAGAGCTCCTGCTTAGGATGAATGAAGCTCTGGGTTCAATAAATAAAAGCAAAATATTTCTGCCCTAGCATGCTACTGCAGTGTACATGTGGGCATATGTGTTTGAGCCTATGCTAATGGAATCAGTCAGGGCATACAGCTAATGCCTCAACTAATTGTGCCATGTCTGATATTTAGAAAATTTGGGTTGCTCTAACCATTCCATGGCAGTGAGTGACAACATGAATGAATTGTTGGTTCAGGAAGACATTCATGTGGAGGCTCCTGTTAGTTAAGTTGGAGGCTATCTTCCTGTATATGAAGCAGGTTGAGAGTTTAGAAAGTTTAGGGCAAGAATTTAAATTCTTTTTACAAATGCTGGTTCCTCTTTCTTCCTGATTCCAATTTTAGGAGAGACTATATTCCATGACTTCCTGTAAATTTTAAGAATGGGAATGTCTGAGAACATTCCCATTTCTTTTTTTTTTTTTAAGTACTGGGAATTGAACCCAGATGTACTTTATCATTGTGCTACAACCCTAAGCCTTTTTATTTTATATATTAAGACAGGGTCTTGCCTAGTTCTCGAGGCTGACCTCTAATTTTCCTTTTGATCCTCTGTCTCAGCTCTTGAGTGGCTGGGATTACAGGCATGCTCCACTGCACACAGTTGAAAACAACTTTTTAAAAGGATTAACCACAAGTTGATTTTAATATGTCTCTTTTCTTTAAGAGTTAAGAACTGAAATCTTCCTGATAGGTAGTCCTCACAGTGCAAACAGTGGTCTTTTTGTTTATGAGGAATGGAAACCTATGTCTGATATTATGTACTTTCCTCTGTGTGCCTCTCAAGAAGACTGACAGTCTTTTTGGAAGTAAATGTTTTCAAGATACACTTTTCAAGAGAATCCTTGATGCTCAGATATGTATAGGAGCATGTATCAGTAACCAGTGGCAGTGCGCCCTGCATTGTGATTCTGTAAGCACCACTTGTCCTGGAGGCTAGATGATGGAGGAGATCTGATCTTGCAATGGGGACTGCAGTGGGGCTAGGTACTGTAGCAGGGGTAGGAACTATAGCAGATCACTGTTTACAGACCAGTGTTTCATTATAAACTGACTCCAGAGTAGTCCTTATTGGTCTTCAGTGTTTTAGCCTTTTTAGTTTCTCTTTATCATTCAGCCTGTGGTGGGTACTGCTCCAGGACTGACCAAAGATGGGTAAAATATATCACTCCAAACACTAAGGATTCAGCATTATCTTCATGTATAAAATTGCCAGATGCACTTAGTTTCTACACTATTAAGTAGTACATTTTAACTTAAACTTTTTCAGCATTACTTATTTAAGATACATTATTGATATTTCACTAGAATTAGTCCAATTTTCCTATGAAACAAGATAAGTGTAAGGGGCTAGGAATGTAACTTAGTGGTAGAGCATTTGCCTAGCACACATGAGGCCCTGGGTTCCATCCCCAGCACCATACAAAAAAGAAGTGTAAAATGTTGTGAAAATGGCACATCTGTGGCTGCTAATAAAATCATAGTATTTTATGTAGCTTATCTGCAAATACTGTAAAATCCTCAACTTTATACATCTATCTGACCTTATCAGTCCATCTGATCCAGATCAGTATTTGAAAACTGTCTGCTTGCCCTCTGCCCTGGATCAACTCAGATTTGGTGACAGTGGTGTGGGGGGGGGGGGGGGGGGGGTTGTTATTGTTGCCACTGGAATAAGTCCACTAAAAAGTGCCCTGGACATTATCCCTCTTACTTAAGCCTGTAATCCCATCCCCACAATAGATGTCACCACACATGCTGCTTTTATATTGGCACTTTTAAATCCTTTTACCTGGCAATCATTTAGGGTAGGTTTATAACTGGTATAGCCATATGGCATGGCCCTAAGGTCCCCTAGTGTTGTCTTTTTCTAATCCTCACATTAACTCACTTGCACTAAGACTTTGTGATAACATGATAGGAAACATTTTTGTGTCATCCTAACTTAATACTTGCTACTTATAAGGTGGGGTAGTACTTTCTTTACAGCTAAAAAACCTGAACTGAAGAGAAATATTTTGTCAAGATTTACAATATGACAAAAGAGCTGGAATTTGAATTCAAATTGCCTGTATCCAAAGCCTCTGGCCTTTATCAGGTTACCCCACTGTATCATGCAGTTTCTAGGTCTTTTGTTTCCTCTTTTATCTACCCCTTTATCCTCACTTTGGGGAGGAAAAAATATTTTCTGCATATTTGACAGTAATTTCAGCTGCCAAAGACTTATGCTGACAGGCATTGTTCTGCTAAGTGCTTCATGAAACCTAAAAGTGTGGTATCACTGAGGCAGTCCTACCAGCATCCCAGCAGTCAGATATTTGCTAGGAGACAGGACAAGGGAGGAGAGGAGGACAGTCAACCCAGGTATAAGGATATGAAGGAATGAGAAGAAAAAGTGCTGGGCCTGCTGGATGTGGTAGAGCACACTTGTAATTCCACCTACTCAGGAGGCTGAGGTAGAAGGAGCACAAGTTCAAGGCCAGCCTGGGAAATTTAGTTAAATCCTGACTTAAAAAGGGCTGGGATGTAGCTCAGTGATAGACTGCCCCTGGGTTCAAAACCAAGTATTGCAAAAAAAGAAAGATTACATACTACTTGCCCTTAGGAACACAGTCTAGTAAAGAAGATACCAAAGAGGCCATTGGGTGAGCTTATTAAAAATAGAAATCACTGGCTTCCACCCCAAGTTTTTCTGTAGTTCTGAGATGGGGGCCTAAGAAGTTTCTTTTTCTTCTTCTTCTTTTTTTTTTTTTTTTTTTTGGTACCGGGGATTGAACTCAGGGGAACTCGACCAGTGATCCACATCCCAACCGTATTTTGCATTTTATTTAGAGACGGGGTCTCGCTGAGTTGCATAGGGCCTCACAGTTGCTGAGACTGGCTTTGAAGTCAAGATCCTCCTGCCTCAGCATCTGGAGCCACCCAGGTTATAGGCATGCCCAAACAAGAAATTTCATTTCTAAAAGCTTCCTGGGTTATGCTGATGCTGGTGAGGGGGCTGTACTTTGAGAACCACTGATCCAAACCAAGATGTGTTCTATAATAAAGGTAAGTACAGCCGGGAAAGATGGTGCACACCTGTAATCCCAGCAGCTTGGGAGGCTGAGACAGGAGAATCTATGTGTCCGGCTCTCTGAATGGGCTTCTGAGGACTACAAGGAAAATTGCATTTCTGGGGAACCTCAAGAAGAGAATTGGTGAGCCGGGCGCGGTGGCACGCCTGTAATCCCATCAACTCGGGAGGCTGAGGCAGGAGGATCGCAAGTTCAAAGCCAGCCTCAGCAACTTAGCGAGGCCCTAAGCAACTCAGTGAGATCCTGTCTCTAAATAAAATACAAAATAGGGCTGGGAATCTGGCTCAACGGCCAAGTGCACCTGAGTTCAATCCCCAGTTCAAAAAAAAAAAAAAAAAGAATTGACAGTATGGTGTGGTGGTGCACCCCTTTCAACCCAGGGATTTAGGAGGCTGAGGCAGAAGAATAAAAAGTTTGATGCCAGTCTCAGCAGTTTAGCAAGACCTGTCTCAAAAAAGGATGGGGACGGCTGGGTGCAGTGGCGCACGCCTGTAATCCCAGTACTTGGGAGGCTGAGGAAGGAGGATCGCGAATTCAAAGCCAGCCTTGTGCACCTTAGCGAGGGCCTAAGCAACTCAGTGAGACCCTGTCTCTAAATAAAATACAAAATAGGGCTGGGGAGCATACTCTAGGAGGCGGCGGGATGGCGGCGGCATCCTCATCTGCGCGGTGGCTGAAGGTCCGTGGCGCCCTTAGTCTGCCTCTACCAGGTCGGCGGGCAGGTGTGTGGGAGCCGGTAGGCGCCTGCAGATTTCATTCTGGGAGTGCAGCCCTCCAAAAGATTGAAGGAACTGATTAACAGGAATTGAAGTAGTTATTCCAAAGAAGAAAACTTGGGATAAAGTGGCTGTTCTTCAGGTGCATGCATCCACAGCGAACAGGGACCCCACAGCTGTCCCCTACACATTCCAAGATGACCCTTACCTTATACCAACATCCTCTGTGGAGTTGCGTTTATTTTTATTGGCAAAGAAGTCTGGGGAGAATGCAGCAAAGTTTATTACTAATTCACATCCCAAATATTTTCAGAAGGACATAGCTGAACCTCATATACCACCATGTAAGGACACAACAAGAAAACAGCAATCTTCAACCAAATCACCAGAACCCAATCATGTTGCAGGGTAATCACAGATTTTCAACCTCCAGAACACAAGAAATTTTCATTCTTTTTTATAGTTCATCAATTTATGGTACTTTGTCATATCAACCTGAGTTAAAACAGTACACTTTCTGAAAACTATCAGTACCATATTCACTATTATATTCTATTTAAACAGTACCCTTTAGGATTTTGTGACAAACAATATTACATGTTAGTGTATTTCTTTAAATTATAGAAATGGGGCTGGGGATATAGTTCAGTGGTAGAGTGCTTGCCTACCATGCGTTGGGCTCAATGCCCAGCACCCCCCGCAAAACACACAAAGAACCACCACAGAAATATTTCAACATTATTCTGAAAACTTATTAAAGACTATACAAATTTAAGCCATAAGGCAAAAAATTTCTAGAAAACACTTCAAATCTAAAAAAGCCACAATTATTATTTATTATTTAAAGAGTTATACATTCAAATGGTGTATTTATATAAAAATTAACACTCCTACTTACGTTTCTGTGTCTGATACCATTGATTCATTATTACATACATCATTGAAGGTATGAAGTTGATTCTGAATAGAGAAAAGAAATAAAAGTTGTTTTTTTTTCCAAATCCTTGTATGCTAGCTATAGGCAAGAAACACAAACTAATTGATATATGTAGATAACCATAAAAATTCTAAAATATAACAGATAATCATATAAACATGCTTCTCAATTAATGTAACTATTTCCTTTATCATAATAAAATGCAAAAATTCAAAAACAGAAAATAGGGCTGGGGATGTGGCTCTGTGGTGGAGTGCCTCTGGGTTCAACCCCAGAACAAAAAAAAAAAAAAAAAAAAGGATGGGGCTCTCCCCAATACAAAAACAAAAAAAAAAAACCTGATGAGACCTGGAAGGTGTCCACATTGTGCTCAAGATGAGTCCTATAGATTCTTCAGTGTTCTGATAACCAAAAACTAAGGTTTCTCTAATTTGGAGAACACCTAAGATACCAGTGTTTTCTAATTCTGGAAACACCTTCAGTGATTGCAGACAGTGATGAGAAACAATTGTGAGAGCCAGCTAGTCTTGGGTTCAGATCTACATTTGAATCCCATCTATGCCAGATTAAGGATCAACTTCAAGTAAGTAATTGATCCTCTCTGGATCATAATTTCCTCAAGTCTGAATGGGAGGAAAATACCCAAGATGCAGAGTTGTATTAAGAAAGCTGTCAAGTACCAAGCACCTTGCCTGGCACAGAGCAGGTGTTCAGTATGTGGACAATATGAGTTTAGGAGTTGGATTGTGAGTCCAAGACCCATATCTACTTGTTGTGGATGTGGACTTTGGCCAAATTTATCTTTCATTTTTTGGAGGGGTTACTGGGGACTTAACCCAGGGACAATTTACCACTTAGTTACATCCTCAGCACTTTATTTTTGTACTGGGGATTGAACCCAGCGTCACACAACCACGGAGCCACATCCCCAGCCCCTTTTTGTTTTATTTAGAGACAGAGCCTCGCTAAATTGCTGAGTCTGACTTTGAACTCGCGATTCTCCAGGTTCAGCCTCCCGAGCCGCTGGGATCACAGGCGTGGGCCATCACACGCAGTCAAATCTCTTTAAATCAATTCCTTCGACTGTAGAATGGAAGCTGTTCTGAGGATCAAATCACACACTGTGTGAAAATAGATTAACCTGGTGTGGCACAGGGTATTAACCTCCTCCACCTCTCTCATGCTTATTCTAGTCTAATGGATTAGACTCTAAATCTCAGAGTCAAATGCTCTTGTTTGATCTTCGTCTCTTCCTATTGTCTCCTGATAGTGCACACGGTGGGCACCAATAAATGTTCCATTTTTTTTCCCTTCGTCTTCCATGGGCGAAGCGGAGGGGGGACGGGGGGACTCAGACTGTGTCCCCTCCTAGCGCCAGAGAAGATAACTACAACAAAGGGGACAGTGGAGCAGAAAGCGCACATAGACACGCCTTCCCTGCCCTTAGCATTAACAAGACTGGACTTTCTCTTGTCTACTGCTAGAGCTGCTAATAAAGTTTGATTCGAGCCGGGCGCGCTGGCACACACCTGTAATCCCAGCAAACCGGAAGTTGAGGTAGGAAGATCGCAATGTGAAGCGAACTTCGGCTGTTTGGCGAGACCCTGTTTCAAAATATAAAAAGGCCTGGGGATGTATGCAACTCAGGGGTAGAGCGCCCCTGGGTTCGACCCTCAGTACACATACAGTTGTTTGATTCAAATAAACAAGCAGCCGGACCTCGCTTTCTCATGAGCTTCCGCTCGTAGTACAAACAGTTCCACGCAAGCACCAAGGCGAGGTCGGAGAGGCGGGACAGGAAGTGAGGTCACTCCTCCTCACGGTGAAAGGTTAGCGGAAGTACTCTTTCTTCCTTTCTGCTGTAGGCTGGGCTGTTTGCTGTCGGTGAGTAGAGACTTGGTCAGGGGCTTCAATCCGCTTCCATCCGCAACTTGCGGGCCGAATTGCTGGCTGCATTTCGTCCCTAGGCCTCTGGTGACTTCATAGCGGATTCCGTCCTGCGAGCAGTGTCTGCGAGTGGCTTGGGCCAAGACGGCAGCGAGCAGTCTGAAGTTCCGGGCCTAGGACCTGGGCTCAGGAGCCTTTGGCTTTACGAATTTTTGAGCGTTCCCTTCTTCTTACTCTGCAGAAATGGGCAAGTTCATGAAACCCGGGAAGGTGGTGTTGGTCCTGGCGGGACGCTACTCCGGACGCAAAGCTGTCATTGTGAAGGTATCAGCCCCGCCGGCCTCTTCCCCCCTGAATCCGCGGACCAGGCTGGCTGGAGGGCGGACAGGCTGGAAATCTAAGACCTACTTCCGGGGAACGGTGGCCGGGAAGGGTGATGCATGAGGGCTTTTAAGAGAGGAAGATGCCAAATAAAAACAAATGTGAGACGAAGTGGGTACCTAACATAATACGCTCTCCGCCAGAGAGGCTTTAAATAATAACGGTGGTCTACATTTATTGGACGCCTTGTAAGTATTGTCAGATGTAATTCTTGCTCTGAGAGAATTCCTTTCTAATGCTAAGGTTTAGAGGCCTTCAGTAATTTACTAAGATTAAACAGATGATATCTAAGTGCTGCAACTGGAATTCTGTAAGAGATTGTGTTTAGTCAAAATGGTAACTGAGTGTATTTTAGTTTTTATTTGCTGTCTACCCACAGTTTTTGTAATCTCTTTAAAGTTTTCCTTGTACTCCAGTTGCACACATCACCTGTCTTCTTGTTGTGGCACAAACATATCCCCTATACCTGGCACAGGGCCTAAATGGACTCTCCACTAACATAAATGTAATACTTGTTTATTTAGAACATTGATGATGGCACATCAGACCGTCCCTACAGCCATGCTCTTGTGGCTGGAATTGACCGGTATCCCCGCAAAGTGACAGCTGCCATGGGCAAGAAGAAAATCGCCAAAAGGTCAAAGATCAAGTCTTTTGTGAAAGTTTATAACTACAATCATCTCATGCCCACAAGGTGAGCATTTCAAGAATGGAAAGGAGTGTGATTTTTGTATTTTCATGGTACTGATCATTAAACCCCGTGCGTCACTCATCCTAGGCAAGTACTCTACCACTGAACTACATGGCTGGCCTATTTCTTCTTTTTTGAGGAAAACAAGGGTCTTGCATAGTTACCCAGGTGGACCTCAAACTTGGATCTTCCAGTCAAGTGTGGTGCTGCACACCTTTAATCCCAGTGACTCTGGAAGCTAAGGCATGAGGATTGCATGTTTGAGGCCAGCCTCAGCAACTTAGGGAGACCCTATGTTAAAAATAAAAAGTACTGTGGGTTGTTCCATGGTAGAAAAGCAAAGTTTGCCACATGTTAGCCTAAGATTGTTAAATTGTCTTTCATGATAAACATGGGCATGGGGTCCTGTCTGCCTTCCATTGTTCCACCCATGAGGATAATTACTTGGGCTTTCAAAAGTGCTCAGTGAGATCAGGTGCACTGTCACACGTCTGTGATCCCAATGGTTTGGGAGGCTGAGGCAGGAGAATCATGAGTTAAAAGCCAGCCTAAGCAACTTGTTGAAATCCTCTCTAAATAAAATATACAAAAGGGCTTGGGATGTGGCTCAGTGGTTAAGCGCCCTGGGTTCAACCCCAGTGCCCCCAAAAAGTCAGTAAAAAGAAAACCTCCCCCGTTACTTTCACACTGAATTGCTGAGCAGTAGAAAACTAACTCATGGAATAGTTTAAACCATGAGTGAACTGAGCTAGCAAGCAGGTGAACAACATACACTGTCTTGGTACACTGGTTACGAGAAGTGAGAGTCCTTTTGGGTGTGGTGGCCCATATCTATGCTAGTTACTTGGGGAGGCTAAAGCACAAGGATCACCACAAGTTCAAGGTCAGCCTTGGCAACTTCAAAGACCCTGTCTCAAAAATTGGGGATACAGCTTAGGGGCAGAACACCCCTATGTTCAATCCCCCGTACTCTGCCCACTCCTGTCCCCACTGCCACAAAATTGGCAGTCCTGAACCATAATTGTCAGAGCCCAACAGCATATGTCTTAAAATTCACTGCTAGAACTGCCCATTTACTCTTGGTTTATTAACCTAAAAGAGTGAAGGTGGCTGGGTCTGGGGATGCAGCTCAGTAAAAAGTACTTGCTTAGTGAAGATGTGAATTCATTCCCAGCACTTAGTTTTTTAGAAAATAAAACAGCTCTTTCTTGGGTGTTGGAATGTGGTGAGATCAAGGTAGCTCGCTGCCTAGCTTTGGTGCTGTGAGACTGGCTATTTTGATAGATATTTAAAATGAGGATTTCCAAAGAATGTCATCAGGGTATCCGTTCTTTTGTTTTGTTTTTTGAAGGTTGGTGGTTTGTTTGGTTTTTTGTTTGTTTGTTTTTTGTTTTTTGGTATTGGGGCTTGAACCCAAGGGCACTTAACCATTGAACCACATTCGCAGCCCTTTTTTATTTTGATACAGGATTTAACTAAGTTGTCCAGGCTGACCTTGATCTTGAGATGCTCCTGCCTCTGCCTCCTGAGGTGTAGGATTATAAGTGTACACCACCATGCCTGACTTGCGCAGTTTTTGATGAGTGCTGCTATGGAATCAGACTCTGACCACCCCAGTGTCCGTAGGATTTGGTTGTGTGAGAGCCCTAGTTAATCCTACATTTCCACCATTGTCCCCAGGTACTCGGTGGATATCCCTTTGGACAAAACTGTTGTCAACAAGGATGTCTTCAGAGACCCTGCTCTTAAACGCAAGGCCCGTCGGGAGGCCAAGGTTAAGTTTGAGGAGAGGTAAGTGGGCTTTGGTGTAGTATGTGTTGGCATTTGGTTTTACTGATGTACATGAAAGAGTTTTCACTTCCTGTTCCATTCTTAATTGATGTCCCTTTTTTTCCCCTTTCTAGGTACAAGACAGGCAAGAACAAATGGTTCTTCCAGAAGCTTCGGTTTTAGATGTTTTGTTGTTGTTGTTCCCATCATTAAAAACAAAAGTTTTAAAGAAACATTTGTCTTCCTGCTACATGTTTTATCAGACTGGGGAAAGGAGAACATTCACAGGATAAGATAACTGGGTAGTAGATGAAGAACTGTGGGAAATTGTAAAAAACCTGCTTTTGTGAGACTTGGACTCTTGCTGTCCACTGCTTGATAATCATTTAATGGTGTGATTGCCTTCTATAGGCAAAGTGTGGTCTGCTGCCCAAAAGAGGCTGCTCCTAACATTTTTTGTGCAGAATTCCTTATCATTTCTGGCTTCTACGTATTACAGATCTGGACAACCTGAGCCATGACTTGTCCCCACTTGAAACCTTACCACAGGAGATTGACTGCCAAAGTCCAGCCCCATGACTTGCTTAGTGAATTAGAATCTACATTTCTAGTGAGGTTTTGGTTTTGGTACTGGGAATTGAACCCAGGGCCTCATGCATGCTAGGCAAACAATCTCCTGAACTCAATCTCCAGCCCTGTTTTTGTGGGGGTTTTTTGTTGTTTTGAGAGAGAGACAGTGTCTCCCCGAGGCTGGCTTCCAAATTGCCATCCTCTTGCCTCAGTTTTGCTGAATAGCTGGGATTACAGGCATGCACCACTGGCAACCTTTGAGAAATTTTCAAGCAACTGACACGTGCTAGAATGGAAACCATTCTGGAGAATTATAAGTGATAGAACAGAGGCCAGAAATGAAGACCTTAGCCCAGGGCAGTCATAAAAAGGAGATGAGGGGAACCTCACAGTAGGCCAGGCTGGCAGAGACTGGCAAGAAAGATTGATTCAAGGGACTTGGGCACTGTGTTGTATCACCATTGTGCAGTGCAAGAAAGATTTGGCCATGGATCTGTCATTTCTACCTTTTTTTTTTTTCCCCACTGATTGGTTCTCCAGGTGAACTGGTTCAAAGTCACTAGGTAAAACCAGAATTCAAATAGGCCTGTTTGGGGCCAAACACAGTGGCGCATGCTGATAGTCCCAGCAGCTGCAGCAGGAGGATCTCAAGTCCAAAGCCAACTTGGGTAATGCAGCAAGGCGCTAAGCAACTCAGACCCTGTCTAAATAAAATACAAAAGAGGACTGGAGATGTGACAGTGGTTGAATACCCCTGAGTTCAATCCTTGGTACAAAAAAAACCCAAATAGGCCTGTTTGGGCTAGAAATGTTATGTGGTAGGATGCTTGCCTACCATGCACACAAGGCCCTAGGTTGAACCCCTAGTACTGAAAAAAAAAAACTACAAATAGGCCTGTTGGCCAAAGATTAGCACCTCACTTCATCTGGGTAATTGCAGTAGAAAAACACCCTGGACTGGTTAAAAATAAACAAGCATTGGTGCATACCTGTAACCCCAGCTACTCAGGAGGATGAGGCAGGAGAATCAGGAGTTCAAAGCCAGCCTCAGCAACTTAACAAGGCCCTTAAGCTACTTAGACCCTGTCGCAAAACAAAAAGGGCTGGGGTGTGGTTAAGTGTCCCTGGGTTCAATCCATCCGTGTGACCTTTGGCAAGTTTTTAAAATCTTCCTTGATTTTCTCATCTGTGAAACTGGGAAAGTAGGACCAACTTTGGGGTTTCACAGAGCTAATTCATGTGAAGCAGAATGATGTTGGGCACATAGCATAATTCAAACACCTATTACAGTTTGTGAACTTCAACTACAGGTTTTCTCTGTCCTGTTTGCATTCTCCATTGATAAAAACCATTATTAATGTTTGCATGGACTAACATCATTTTAGGATCTAGAAAAATAATCAGGAACAAAGAAAATTCTATTGACAGGTTCTTCTAGATTACCTGGAAAGGTTGACTGGGGCCAGCATTTACTTCCCTGTTGCTTGTGAGGTGACTTCCCCTGAAGCCTTATTGCTGCATAGTCAGGGTTTTGGGG
>JAJEJO010005041.1:0-21997 GCA_020662805.1 Glaucomys volans | reverse complement strand
CTCATTACTCCATAGACATTGGAATTTCACCTGCAACAATGATTGCTGGCTACATTCATCTCAAGAGGGATCTAGAGAATTTGATAGAAATTATTTGACTCTCCACTGAGATAGGTCTTCTCATTTGCTTATCACATAGTCAGGGCAGGAAGCATGCAGTCATCTACCTTAAAAAGTCTGTTCAGATCATAAAACACTGCAGTGACTCTACATTATGTGCTTTGCTCAAACAAGTGAACACAAAATGATTGGATAAGTATCAGAGGAAATTGCAAGCCCATTCAAAAGAGAGAATTCATCAAGCCTCTGTGGTTTCCACCAATTGTACAACCCCAGGCACCTGAATTGCTTTAGAGGAACTATTCCCTACTTGAGACAAATCTCAGGAAACCAGAGTTTATTACCATCTCATTCATCTGCTGGCAAGTGTATAGAATCAGCAATATTCATTAGATGGAAATGCTCATCAGGTTCTGAAATTGATACTTTTCCATTTTCACATATTGAAGTTGGGTTTTAGCACATATTGGGACTTCATTGTGGCCTTCGAGCAGGAAATGACATTGAAAGTATCCCATGCACTAGGGTTTGGGGAGGAGAATCTTTCTGGGGAACACTACAGTCTCTCTTCAGTAGATGTGGACTTTTATTCCTCAACATATTCCAGTAGAACACCAATAACAACTAGAACACAGAGATGTTGATCGAACCCAGCTACATGTGATACTCGATTTACTAATTTTTTTTGTGTGATTTGCAATTTCATATACATCATTTATTCAAGATGTATGAATTGGGGTTGAATACATAAATTAACCTCCACTGATATTGTTCAAGAGCCACATGGGTTATGTAAATCCTGGATTCACTCTGTCATTAGAAGGCCAAGGATATCTTTTGCTCATCAGCCTCTTGTTTCATTCATCTCTTTCTCATTCTCACTGCATCATTGTGGCAGGATCTGAGACACTGACCTGTAGTCTGCTTCTACCAGCTGCTGGTTAAGTGGTCCATGGAAATGTGCCAGAGGGCCTTTCATCAGACAGGCAATAGACAGTTGAAGAGAATGGCAAGTTAAGTGAGAGCACATACAGAAGGTGTTTCTGCATCAAGGGTGAGTGGATGGGCCCCATGGATAATCATAGCAAGAGAATTTCTGAGTGTACCATAATTGTAAGATAATAACTAAAGTGATAAGTTCTGGCCAGTGTAGTTAGCATGGAATGTCTCCATTCCATTGCCAACAACTTGCTAGCCTCCTTCATAAATGATGAGTGATTAAATGTTTCCACTTGACAGTGGGGAGCTCAGCAGAAAAATACTTCTACTTACAAGTCCTTAATCCCAGGGTTAAGCTGTCTCAAGTTTGGGCATTAATGGAAAGGTTTGGCATCACTCGAGAGTTGGTGTGATGTTTTCCAGTTCACAATTCGCCTACCCTTCCAAGCTCACCAGCATACACCTCTGCTATCAGAAGCCATTGACCATCAATGTGAGTGGCTCCTAAGGCCCTAGGCCATTTTCAAGATGCAGCACTACACCAGGACTGACAGACCATGATTAGAGTCTTTGGGGATCCATGCCCCTGTGGCCTTTGCTAGGGTGGGTGACCACACATCATCAAGCACCCTGCATCTCCTCTAGTCCATTAAACCAATTGCCAGAGTTGGGTCCCATTCCCAGGAAATTATGATGCCTTCTGCAGCCAACTGTGCACACTGGAAGTTGTGGATATGGAAGGTATGGCAGCCTGACTGACTTAAGCAGGGTCCTTATCTCTGATGGACTCAGATGTCTCTAAGGCAAACTGGCCCGTACTACAACACCTACAGACTCCTCCTCTCCAGTCCTAAGTTAAGATTGCTAATATGGGAAGCAACAACCCCTGGGATGTGTCTGTTTTTTGTTCCTCCTTCCAGCATAGCTGGGCCAGTCCTTCTCTTGTAGGTTCCTCCACAGCAGCCAGCACATGAGGAGGTTCTGGTTGCCATGGTAACTGTTACACCACTCTGCTCTCATATGACTTATGCTTCACTATGGGCTGTAGGTGTTGCAAAGCTTGAATGACAGCCAAGTTATTCATGTATAACTATGAAGTGCTAGGCCCAGAAACACGCCATGGGCAAGGAAAAAACCTTAATTTTTCTACGTGAGACAGAGAATTCCACGCCCTTCCAAACCAAACTTCTGCATAAGAGCCCATTCCTCTCTACATAATATAGCTCTTGCCTATTTTGCTCCCATGTCTCAGTAACTTTGGTTATCTACTTAGCCATTTCTTGAGTGAAAAACAAACCAGGATAGCAGCATTTTGAGGAGAAATGAAGGACTGACAGCACAATGGGCATGTCTTTCTCCAAATAATCACACTGCAAAGAGTATTGAGAGGAATTCCTGCAAACTTGGCTAGTGAACTTTTGAAAACTGAATGGGGATCATTTTTTTTCTCTGAGCAAATATGATTCATGGGTTCGTACATCCTGTGGTCCCTTAGCTATTTCCATCCCCTATACATATGTACAGACTCTGCCTTGTGAAGTTGTTGAGACATTCCCTTATTCACACAAAGACACGATGCTCAGGAAGTCCAACTTCTCCAAGCACCCACATATCTGATGTGAAAATCAAGATTCATCTATACCACTGATATATGCATTTGCCAAGGTTGCTTAGAATGACTTCAAGGAATGCACAGGAGGAATGAGAACAATGAGAGACTTGTGAGCTCTTTGGAATTTAAGGACTTGGTGTCCAGGTGTGAAATACTCCCTCAATTTCCTTTGATCTTATAAATCAGAGCATCACATATTTCCTACAAAGGTCAACTTCTCCTATGCCACATTCCTCCAAGTTTCCCTCAGATAATTGTCTGCTCATTGATCCACAGCAACACTCTTGTTCATTAATGGGACAGGGAGAAATCATTCTCTCCTCATTACTTCCTAAATATTGGGACTTGGTGTGCAAAATGGATGCTGGCTGCATTCATCTCAAGAGGAATCTAGGGAATTTGATAGAAATTATTTGACTCTTCTTTGGGGTGATTCTTCTCCAAAGCTGATCACAGAGTCAGGTCAGGAAATTTGCCATCATCTACCTTAAAATATCTGTTCAGATCCTAAAACACTGCAGTGTCTCTACATTCCTCCTCTGTTCAAACAAGTGAGCAGAAAAGAGTTGAATAACTATCAGAATAAATTGCAAGCCCATTCTGAAGTGAGAATTCAGCACGTCTCTGTGGTGTTAGGCAATTGTTTTTCCCCAGGCACCTGGATTGATGTAAAGGCATTCTACCCTAAATGAGACAAATCTCAAGAAAGCAGAGTTCATCACCTCTTTCATTTGCTGGCAAGTGTGAAGAATCAGCAATATCTATAGGATGAAAGTTCTCACAAAGGTCTGAAATTTATTCTTTTCCATTTTCACATACTGAACTTGGGAAATAGCATGTACTTGTATTTCATTGTGGCCTTTGAACAGGAAATGACACTGAAAGTATCACAGCACTAGGATTTGCTGAGGAAAAACTTTCTGGGAATACTCCAGTCACTCTGCAATATATGTGGACTTTTACCCCTCAAGTCATCTAAAAGAACTGCAATAACAACTAAAAAAAAGAGAGATGGAGATAGAACCCAGGTACATGTAGTAGTCGATTTGCTCAGTTATTTGTGATTTGCAATTTTATATACATCAGTTATTCAAGACTTGTTTGAAATGTTGCTGAAAACATAAATTAACCTGCACTGATATTATTCAGGAGACACAGGGTTTATGCAAAGCCTGGACTCACTCTATCAATAGAGTTCCAGTTTTATCTTGTGCTCATCAGACAGTTGTTTCATCCATCTTTTTCTCATTCTTGCTGCATTGTTGTGCCAGGATTTGTGACACGGAACTGGAGTCTGCATCTACCAGCTGCTTGTTAATTTATCCATGGAAATGTACCACAGGGCCTTTCCTCAGAAAGGCAATAGGCTGGCCAAGAGAATTAAGCCTTAAGTGACAACACATTCTGAAGTTGTTTCTGCATCAAAGGTGGAGTGGAAGGGTCCCCTAGAAAATCATGGATAGACAGTGTCTGAATGCACCATAGTCATGAGGCAACAGCTGAGGTGGTGATTCCTGGCCGGTGAAGATAGCATGAGATGTCTTGCTTCCATTGTCAAGAGCTTGCTAGCATCCTTCAAAAATGATGAGTGATTGAATGCCTCCACTGGACATTGGGGAGCTCAGCAACAACACGCTTCTACTTACAAGTCCTTAATCCGAGGATTAAGCTGTCTCCTATTTGGGCAATCATAGAAAGGTTTGTCTCACACCAGAGTTGGTGTGATGTTTTCCAATTCGAATTTAACCTAACCTAACAAGCTCGCCCACATACACCTCTGCAAAGAAAAGTCATTGGTCATCAATAAGAGTGGGTCTTAAGGCCCTAGGACATTTCTCCAATTCAGGAAAACACTTGGACTGAGCAGATCAGGATAAAAGTCTTTGGGATCCATGTTCCTGTGGCCAATATAGGGTTGGTCACCACACATCGTCAAATATCTGGACATCTCTCTTGGTTCAGTACACTCAGAGGGGTAGTAAATTGGCTGGAGCTGGGCCCCATTCCCAGGAAATTATGATGCCTTCTGTCGCCAAGTGACACATTGGCCCTTGTGCACATGCAAGGCATGATAGCCTGACTGGATTCACCAGGGTCATTTCCTCTGATGGACTTAGATGTCTCAAAGGCCAACTGGCACATACCACAACACATACTGACTCATCCTCTCCTGTTCTATGTTAGAATCTCTAATATGGAATGGAAAAGATCCTGAGACTTTCCTGTTTTGTCCCTCCTTCCATCACAGCTGGGAGAGCCCATCTCTTGTAGGTTTGTCCTCAGTAGCCAGCACATGAGGAGGTTCTGGTCACCATGGAAATTGTGATGCCACTCTGCTCTCATATGTCATATCTGTGACTGGTGGTGATATGTGCTGCACAGCTAGAAGGACAGCCAAGTCATTCATGGATAGCCAAGAAGCTCTAGGCCCAGTAACCAGCCCTGGACAATGAAAAACCTGAATTCTCCTACATGAGAGATAAAGTTCCACGCCCTTCCAAACAAAGCTTCTGCATACCAACAAATCCCTCTCTACATGATATAGCTCTCATCTCTTTTGCTCCCATGGCCCAGTAGCTTTGATTATTAACTTAGCCATTTCTTGAGTACCTTTAGATAGAACCCAGGTACATGTGGTACTCGATTTACTCAGTTTTTGTGATTTGCAATTTTAAATACATCATTTATTTGAGTTGTATGAATTGGCACTGAATAAACAAATTAACTTCCAGGGATATTATTCAGGAGTCAATGGGGTTATGTAAAGCCTGGATTTACTCTCTCCTTTGAAGTCCTGGTCTGCCCTGTGCTCATCAGGCTCTTGTTTCATCCATCGGTTTCTGATTCTTGCTGGATCCGTGTTCCAGGATCCCTGACACTGAACTGATGTCTGCATCTACCAGTTGCTTGTTAAGGGGTCCATGGAAATATGCCAGATGGCCTTTCCTCAGACAGGCAATTAGCAGGTCAAGAGAATGACACTTTAAGTGATAACACATTCTGAAGGTGTTCCTACATCAAAGGTATAATGGAAGGACCCCTGGAAAATCATAGCTGACAATTTCTAATTGTGCACACTAATCATAAAGCAACAGCTGAGGTGGTGATTCCTGGCTGGTGGAGTTATCAAGGAATGTTTCCCTTCCATTCCCAACAACTCTCTACACTCCTTTATAAATTATGAGTGACTAATTGCCTCCATTTTACCTTGGGGAACTCATCAGCTCATCACTTCTACTTTGAGTCCTTAGTCCAAGCTTTAAGCTGTCTTCAGTTTGAGCATACATGGAATGGTTTGGCATCACACCACAGTTGGTGTGGTGTTTCCTAGTTCAAACTTCATCTAACCTACAAAGCTCACCCGCATACACCTAAGCTATAAAAAGTCATTGGCCTCAATATGAGCAGCTCCTAAGACCCTAGTCCTTTTTCCTGATACAGCAATACACTCGGACTGTGCAAACCAGGATGAGTGTCTTCATGGATTCATATCCCTGTGACCTGTGCTAGGCTTGGTGTGCACACGTTATCAAATATCCCTGCATGTCCCCTGGTCCACTACACCAGGACAGGACCAATTGCCTGGAGCTGGGCCCCATTCCCATTGAATTATGAAGCTTTCTGCAGCCAAGTGTGCACATTGCCCCATGTGGAAATGGAAGGTATTGCAGCCTGACTGACTTCAGCATGGACCTAATCTCAGATGGACTCAGATGTATCAAAGGCAGAGGGGACCAGACCAAAACACATTCTGACTCCTCCTATCCTGTCCTAAATTAGGATCATTAATATGGCAAGGAAAAACTCCTGGAATTTCCTGTTTTGTCCTTCCTTCCATCACAGATGGGCGGCTCTTCTCTTGTAAGTTCCTCCACATCAGCCAGGGCAAGAGGAAATTCTGGTTGCCATGGCAACCATGACGCCAGTCTGCTCTAATATGACCACTCTGTGACTGCAGGCAGTATGTGTTGTGCAGACAGAATGACAACCAATCCATTCGTGGATAACAAATAAGCTCTAGACCAAGAAATAGGCCCTGGGAAAGGGAAAACCTTAATTCTCATACAGGAGAGAGAAAATTTCAAGCCTTCCAAACCAAATTCCTGCATACCAGGCCATTCCTTTCTGCATAATGTAGTTCGTGTCCATTTTGCTACCTTTTTCCTTTAGCTTGGTTATCATCTTAGCCAATTCTTGATTGGGAACAAAACCAGGATAGCAGCATTTTCAGGTGAAATGAAACACTGACAGTTCAATGGACAGGTCTTTCTCCAAATAATAACACTGCAATGAATGTTTAGAGTAATGCCTGTAAACATAACTACTGAGCTTTTCAAAACTGAATTGTGGTCATTTATTCTCTGAGCAAATATTATTCATGGGTTCATAGGTCCTGAGATTTCTCACTTCTTACCATTTCCTATTCATATGTACACACACTGCCTTGTGAAGTTTTGGAGATATTCCCTTATTCACAGAAACTGATTATTCCCAGAAACCCAATATTTCCAAGCACCCACATATCTGAGGTGAAAAGGAAAATCCAGCAAAACCACTGGTATATGCCTTTGGCCCAGCTGCTTGGAACTACTTCAGGGAATGCAGAGGAGGAATGAATACAGTGAGACAGGTGTGAGCTGATTGGAATTGTAATGACATGGTGTTCATGTACGAAAGATTCCCTCAATTTCTGTTGGTCCCAAGATCAGAGCATCTAATATTTCCTACAAATCTCTACTTCTCCTACTGCAACATGCCTCCATGCTTCCCTTGGTTAGTTGTCTGCTCATTGAGCAGCTACAGTACTCTTGATCATTTGACTTTTCATTGGGATGGATCTTCTCCAAAGCTTATCACATAATCAGGTCGGGAAACATGCTGTCATCTATCTTAAAAAGTCTGTTCAGAAAATAAGACCCTGGCAGTGTCTCTACATTACCTCCTCTATTCAAACAAGTGAACACAAATCAGTTGGATAATTATCAGATTAAATTGCAAGCCCATTCTAAAGAGATTATTCAGTAAGCCTCTGTGGTGTCAGCCAATTGTGTGTCCCCTGGCACCTGGATTGCCTTAGACACACTATTCCCTAAATGAATCAACTCTCAGGAAAACAGAGTTTATCACCTTCTCATTCTTATGCTGGCAAGGGTATAGTATCACCAATATCTAAAAGATGAAAATTCTCACGAGGTTCTGAAAATGTTTCTTTTCCATTGTCACATATGGAAGTTGGAAGTTAGCTCATACTCGGACTTCATTGTGGCCTTCCAGCAGGAAATGATTTGGAAGTATAGCCTGCACTAGTGTTTGTGGAGGAGACACTTTCTTTGGCATACTCCCATCTCTCTGCAGTAGATGTGGACTTTTGCCCCTCAATGTATTCCAACAGAATCCTAATAAAACTAGAAAACAGAGAGAGAAAGATAGTACCCAGCTACATGATGTACTCAGTTTTTTTTTTGGGATTTGCCATTTTATATATATCATTTACTCAAGAGTTATATGAATTGGAGCTTAATATAAAAATTAACTTCCACTGATATTATTCAGGAGCCACAGGGGTTACGTAAAGCCGGAATTCACTCTCTCATTGGAGTTCCAGGTTTATACTGTGCTGACCAGGCTCTCGTTTCATCCATCTTTTTCTTATTCTTGCTGGATCCTTGTTCCAGAATTTGTGACACTGAACTCTAGACTGCATCTACCAGCTGCTGATTAAAGGATCCATGGAAATGTGCCAGAGTGTCTTTCCTCAGACCGAAAATAGGCAGGTCAAGAGAATTACACCTTAAGTGAGAACACATTCTGAAGATTTTTCTGCATCGATATGTGAGGGGAAGGGCCCCCTGGAAAACCATAGCAAGACAATTTCTGAGTGCATAGCAATTGTATGGCAACAGCTGAGGTGGTGGTTCATGGCCAGTGGAGTTAGCATGGGATGTCTTCCTTCCATTTCCAGTAACTTGCTAGCCTCCTTCATAAATGATGAAAGACTAAATGCCTCCACTTGACCTTGGGGAGCTCAGCAGCTCCTCACTTCTACTTTAAAGTCCTTAGTCCAAGGTTTAAGCTTTCTCATATTCCAGCATTCTAGAAAATGTTTGGCATCTCACCAAAGTTGGCATGATATTTTCCAGTTCAAACTTCACCTAACCTACCAAGCTCACCCGCATACACCTCTGCTATGAAAAGACAATGACCATCACTGCAAGAGGCTCCTAAGGTCCTAGGCAATTTTCCCCATGATGCAATACATGCGAACTGTGGAGACCAGGAGGAGTGTCCCTGTGGCCAGTGCTAGGGTTGGTGTCCACATGTCATCAACGTCCCCATATCACCCTGGTCTACTACACCTGGAGGAAAACAATTGCCTGGATTTGGGCCCCATTCCCAGGAAATTATGAAGCCTTCTTCAGCCAAGTATGCACCTTGCCTCTTGTGGACATGGAAGGTATGGCAGCCTGACTGGCATCAGCAGAGTCCTTATCTCTGATGGACTCAGGTGTCTCAAAGGCAGAGAAGCCCATACCACGAGACATGCAGATTCCTCATAACCTGTTCTAATTTGGCAATCAAAGGAACCCTGGGACTTGCCGGTTTTTCTCCCTCCTTCCAGCACAGCTCTCCCAGCCCTTCCTTTGTATTTTGCTCCAAAGAAGCCAGCACATGAGGAGGTTCTGGCTGCCATGGCAACTGTGATGCCGCTCTGTTCCCATATGACCTATCTGTGACTGTAGGAGGTATTTTCTGTGCATCTAGAATGACAGCCAACCTATTTGTGGAAAACCAAGAATTTCTAGGCCCAACAACAAACCCTGGTCAAGGAAAAACCTGAATTCTACATGATACAGAAAATTCCTTGCCCTTCCAAATCAAATTCCTGCATACCAGCCCATTCATCTCTACATAATATAGCTCTCCTCCATTTTGCTCCCATGTCCCAGTAGTTTTGGTTATAAACTTAGCCATTTCTTGTGTGGAAATGTAGCCCCATATCAGCATTTTGGGGAGAAATGAAGGACCGACAGTTCAATGGACAGAATTTTCTCCTAAAAATCACACTGCAATTAATGTTGAGAGGAATTCCTGCAACCATAACTACTTAACTTTTGAAAACTGAATGGGGATCATTTAGTCTCTGAGAAAATATGATAAATGGGTTTCTAGATCCTGTGTTCCATCACGTCTTCCCATTCCCAAAACATATGCAGAGACTCTGCCATGTGAAACTGTTGAGACATTCCCTTATTCACAGAAACACACTATGTGCAGGATATCCAACTTTTTCACAGACACACATATCTGAGGTGAAAAGGAAGATCCTGCAACATCTCTGGGATATGCATTTGGCCTAGCTGCTTGGAATTTCTTCAAGGAATGCATAGGAGGAATGAAAAAAATGAGAGAGCTGTGAGCTGTAAGGAATTTTAAGGACATGGTGTTCAGGTGTGAAAGATTCCCTCAATTTCCTTTGGTCCCAAATATCAGAGCATTGAATATTTCCTACAAAGGCCTACTTCTCCTACTGCCACATGCCTCCATGATTTCCTCAGTTAATTTTTGGCTCATTGAACAGTCTAGTACTCTTGTTCATTAAAGGGCCAGGGAGAAGTCTTTCTCGCCTCATTACTCCCTATGCATTGGGATTTCACCTGCAACAATGATTGCTGGCTTCATTCATCTCAATAAGGATCTAGAGAATTTGATAGAAATTATTTGACTCTTCTTGGGGGTGGTTCTTCTACAAAACTTTTCACATAATCAGGGCAGGAAACATGCAATCATCTACATTAAAATATCTGTTCAGACCATAAAACTCTGCAGTGTACATTAACTTCTCTGTTCAAACAAATGGACACAAAAAGGTTGGATATGTATCAGATTAAAATGTAAGCCTATTCTTAAGAGTGAATTCAGCAAGTGTCTGTTGTTTCATTCAGTTGTGCTCCTAGATTTTCATAGAGGCACTATAGCTTAAATGAGACAACTCTCAGGAAAGCAAAGTTTATCACATTCTCATTCATATGCTGGCAAGTGTATAGAATCAGCAATATCTACGGGATGGAAATTTTTACCAGGGTCTAAAATTGATTCTTTTCCATCATCACATATTGAAGCTGGGGTTTAGCACTTCTTCAGACTTCATTGTTGCCTTCAAGCAGGAAACGACATTGAAAATATCACATGGATGAGGGTTTACAGAGGAGAAACTTTCTGGGGCACACTCTGGTCTCTCTGCAATACATGAGGATTTTTATCCCTCATCGTATTCCAACAGAGCCCCAATAACTACTAGAGAACTGAAAGATGTGGATAGAACCCAGGTACATGTGGTGCTTGATTTACTCAGTTTTTTGTGATTTGCAATTTTATATACATCATTTATTCAAGAGTTGTATGAATTGGCACTGAATAAATAAAGTAATTTCCATTTATATTATTAATGAGCCACAAGGGGTATGTAAAGCCTGGATTCAGTCTGTGATTAGAGTTACATGTCTATCCATTCCTCATCAAGCTCTTGTTTCATACTTCTTTTTCTCATTCTTGCTGGATCATTATGCCAGTATTTGTGACCATGAACTGTAGTCAGCAGCTGCTGTTTAAGGCATCCATGGAAATATGCCAGAGGGCTTTTCCTCAGACAGGGGATAGACAAGTCAAGAGAATTACACCTTAAGTGAGGACACATTCTGAAGTTGTTTTTCCATCAATTGGTGAGTGGAGGGGCCCCTGGAAAATCATAGCAAGACAATTTCTGAATGCACCATAATCATAAGGCTACAGATGAGGTGGTGATTCCTAGCCAGTGGAGTTAGCATGGGATGTCTCCCTTCCTTGCTAGCCTCCTTCATAAAAGATGAGTGACCAATGCCTCCACTTGACTTTGGGGACTTCAGCAGCTCCTCATTTCTACTTTCAAGTCCTTAATCCCAGGGTTAAGTTGTTACCTGTTTAGGCATTCATGGAAAGTTTTGGTATCACACCAGATTTGGTGTGATATTTTCCAGTTCCCATTTCACCTAAACTACCAAGCTCACCTGCATACTCCGAAGCTATGAAAAGTCATTGGTCTTCAATGTGAGTGTCTCCTAAGGCCCTAGGCAATTTTTCTGATAAGGCAGTACATCTGGATTGTGCAGAACAGGATGAGAGTCTTCGGTGATCCATGCCCCTGTGACCTATGGTAGGGTTAGTGACCACACATCATCAAACATCCCCTCATCTCCCCTGATCCACTCGACCTGGACAGAACTAATTGCCTGGAGCTGGGCCACATTGCAATAAAATTATGATGCCTTCTCAAGCCATGTGTGCACACTGCTCCTTGTGGGCATCGAAAGCATGGCAGTCTGACTGTCCTCAGCAGGGTCTTTACCTCTGATGGACTCAGATATCTCAAATTCTGAGGGACCCCATACCACAACACATGTAAACTCCTCTCCTGTCCTAACTTAGGATCTCTAATATGGCAAGCAAAAGACTCCTGGGACTTGCCTGATTTTGTCCCTCCTTCTAGCACAGATGTGCCTTCCCTTATCTAGTAGGTTCATTCACAGCAGTCACCACATGAGGAGGTTCTGATTGCCAAGGCAATCGGGATGCCATTGTGGTCTCATATGACCTATCTGTGAGTGCAGGCGCTATGTGCTGCCCAGCCAAGCCATTCATGGATAATCAAGAAGCTCTAGGCTCAGCAACAAGCCCTGGGCAAGGAAAAATTGAATTCTCCTACATCAGACAGAAAATGCCATGCCATTCTATACCAATCTCCTGCACTCATTCCTCTCTACATAATATAGCTCTTGTCTATATCCTCCCATGTCCCAGTAGCTTTGGTTATCAACTTCACCACTTCATGAGTGGGAATGATACCAGGATAGCAGTGCTTTGAAGAGGAATGAAGGACTGAAAGTTCAATGGACAGATCTTTCTCCAAATAATCACACTGCAAAGAATGATGAGAGGAATTCCTGCAAACATGAATCCAGAACTTTTGAGAACTGAATGGGAATCATTTTTTTCTCTGAGAAAATTGGATTCATTTGTTCATCGATCTTTGGTCCCCCACCTCTTTCCATTCCCTATAAGTATGTACACACTCTTCCTTGTGAAGTTGTTGAGACATTCCTTATTCTCAGAAAGAGATTATGCCCAGAAAATCCAACTTCTCCAAGCACCCACTTATCTGAGGTGAAAAACAAGATCCAGCAAAAACACTAGATATGCTTTTGGCCCAGCTGCTTGGAATTTCCTCCTAAAAAAGTTGGGATGAAAACAATTAGTCAGGTGTGATCTGTTTTGAATTATAAGGACCTGGTGTTCAGGTGTGAATGATTCCCTCAATTTCCTTTTGTCCCAAGGATCAGAGCATCTAATATTTCCTATAATGTTCTACTTCACCTACTGTCACATGCTCCCATGCTTCCCTTAGTTAGTCATCTGCTCATTGAGCAACTACATACTCTTGCTCATTAGAGGGACATGGAGAAATCTTTCTCTTCTCATTACTCCTTAGACCTTGGTATTTTACCTGAAATAATGATTGCTGGGTACAATATCTCAAGAGAGATGGAGAGAATTTGATAGAAATTATTAGACTCTTAATTGGGGTGGTTCTTCTCTGAAGGTTATCACAGTGTGAGAGCAGGAAACATGCAGTCATCTACCTTAAGAATTCTGTTATATCACAAAATCCTGTGTGTCTCTACATTACCTCCTCTGTTCAAACAAGTGAACACAAAATGGTTGGATACATACCACATCAAATTGCAAGCCCATTCTAAAGAGAGAATTCAGCAAGTGTCTTTGGTGTCAAATAATTGTCATCCCCAGGCACCTGGATATCTTTCAAGGCACTATTCCCTAAATGAGACAACTGTCAGGACAGTAGAGTTTATCACCTTCTCATTTCTATGCTGGCAAGTGTATAGAATCAGCAATATCAATAGGATGGAAATTCTCACCAGGGTCTGAAATTGATTCTTTTCCATTTCTGCATTTTGAAGTTGGGATTTAGTACATTGGAACATCATTATTTCGTTCAAGAAGGAAATGTCATTCAAAGTAACACATGCACTATGATATGAGGAGGAGAAACTTTCTGGGGCACATTCCAGTCTCTCTGCAATATTGTGGACTTTTACCCCTCAATGTATTCGAACAGAACCCCAATAACTACTAGAAAACTGAAAGATTTAGATAGAAGTTGGCTACATGCAGTACTCGATTTATTCAGTTATTTGTGATTTGCAATTTTATGTACATCATTTATTCAAGAGTTGTATGAATAGGTGCTGAATACATAAATTAACTTCCACTGATATTATTCAGGAGCCACAGGGGTTATGTAAAGCCTGGATTCACTCTGTCATTAGAGATCCAGGGTTATCCTGTGCTCATCAGACTCTTGTTTCACCCATCTGTTCCTCATTCTCACTGGATAATTGTGCCAGGATCTGTGACATTGAACTGTAGTCTGCATCTACCAGCTGCTTGTGAAGGGGTCCATGGAAATGTGCTAGAGGGCCTTTTCTCAGACAGGTGATAGACAGGTCAAGGGAGTTATGCCTTAAGTGAGATCACATTCTGAAGGTGTTTCTGCATCAACAGGTGAGGGGAAGGACTCCCTGGAATATCACAGCAAGACAATTTTTGAATGTACAATAGTTGTAATGCAATAGCTGCGGTGGTGGTTCCTGAACTGTGGAGTTAGCATGGGATACCTCCCTTCCATTTCCAGTAACTTGATAGCCTCCTTCATAAATGATATGTGATTAAATGCCTCCACTTGACATTGTGGAGCTAAGCAGCTCCTAACTTCTTCTTACAAGTCCTTAATCCCAGGGGTAAGGTGTCTCCTGTTGGGCAGTCATGGAAAAGTTTGGCATCTCACCAGAGTTGGTGTAATGTGTTCCAGTTCAAAAATCACCTAACCTACAAAACTCACCCACATACATCTAAGTTATGAAAAGTAATTGCCATCAATATGAGTGGCTCCTCAGTCCATAGACAATTTCCCTGATCTAGAATTACAAAGGGACTGTGGAGACCAGGATTAGCGTCTTCTGGGATCCATGCCCCTGTGGCCTTGGTTAGAATTGTGGACCACATGTCGTCAAACATTCCAGCATCAAACCTGGTCCACTGCACCTGGAGGGGGCAAATTGCCTGGAGTTTGGTCCCTTTTCCAAGAAATTATGATGCTTTCAGCAGCCAAGTGTGCAACTTGCCCCTTGTGGACATGGAAGCTATATCAGCCTGACTGGCTTCAGCCAGGTCCTTATCTCTGACGAACTCAGATATCTTAATGGCAGAGGGGCCCATACCAAAACACATGCTGACTTCTCCTCTACTATCCTAAGTTTGGATTGCAAATATAGCAAGAAAAAGACCTCTGGGACTGGCTTGTTTTGTGTCTCTCCTTCTGCACAGCTGGGGCACTCTTCCCTTTTAGGTTCCTCCATATAAGCCAGCACAAGAGGAGGTTTTGTTTGCCAAGGCAAACATGACACCACTGTGCTCTCATATGGTCTATCTGTGAATGCAGGCGCTATTTGCTCACAGTTAGAATGACAGTCAAGCCATTCGTGGATAACCAAGAAGCTCTAGGCTCAGCAAAAAACCCTGGGAATGAAGAAACCTGAATTTTCTTACATGAGACAGAACATTCCAAGCCCTTCCAAAGCTATCTCCTGCATCCCAGCCATTCCTCTCTAAATAATTCAGCTCTCATCTATTTTGCTCCCATGCCCCAGTAACTTTTGTTATCAACTTAACCATTTCTTGAGTGGGAATAAAACCAGGATAGCAGGCCTTTGGAGAGAAATGAAGGATTGACAGTTCAATGAATAGGTCTTTCTCCAAATAATCACACTGCAAGGAATATTTAGAGAAATTTCTGCAACCATTTCCACTGAACACATGAAAACTGAATGGGGATAATTTACTCTCTGAGCAAATATGATTCATGGGCTCATAGATTCTGTAATCCCTCATCTCATCCCTTTCTGTATACATAGGTACACACTTTGATTTGTGAATTTGTTGAAACATTTCCTTATTCACAGTACAAAACTATGACCAGGAAATCCAACTCTTCCAAACACGCATTTATCTGAGGTGAAAAGCAGGATGCAGCGACACCATAGAGATATGCATTTGGACCAACTGCTTGGAATTTCTTCAAGGAACTCACAGGAGAAAGAAAACAATGACAGGTGTGAGCTGTTTGGAATTGTAAGGACTTGGCATTCATGTGTGAAAGATCCCCTCAATTTCCTTTGGTCCTAAAGACCAGAGTATCTAATATTTCCTACAAAGTTCTACTTCTCCTATAGCCTCATGCCTCCAAGCTTCCCTCAGTTAATTGCCTGCTCTTTGAGCAGTTACTACACTCTTGTTCATTAAAGGGACAGGGAGAAACCTTTCTCTCCTCATTACTTCCTAGACATTGGGATTTCACCTGCAGCAAAGGGTGCAGGCTGTATTCATCTCAAGAGGGATCTAGAGAATTTGACAGAAATTATTTGACTTTTTTGGGGGGTGTTTCTTCTCCAAAGCTCCTGATCACTTTGTCAGTTCGGGAAACCTACAGTCACCTACCTTAAAAAGTCTCTTCAGATCATAAAACCCTGCAGTGTCTCTACATAACTTCCTCTGTTCAAACCAGTGAAGACAAAAAGTTTTGTTAAGTATCAGATTAAATTGCAAGCCAATTCTAAAAGAGAACTCAGCAATCCTCTGTGGTGTCAGCCAATTGTGTGTCCCCAGTCACCTGGATTGCCTAATTGAAACAACCTTCAGGAAAGCAGAGTTGATCACATTCTCATTCATATGTTGGCAAGTGAATAGAATTAGCAATATCTATAGGATGGAAATTCTCACCAGGGTCTGATATTGATTTTTTTTTCACTTTTGCCTATTGAAGTTGGGTTTTAGCACATATTGAGATTTCATTGTGGCCTTGGAGAATGAAATGACATTGAAAGTATCACATGCACTAGGGTTTGTGGAGGAGAAACTTTCTGAGGTACACTCCTGTCTCCCTGCAATACATGTGGACTTTTACCCCTCACCATATTCCAACTGAACTCCAACAACATCTCGAAAACTGAGTGATGTAGATAGAACCCAGTTACATGTGGTACACAATTTGCTCAGTTGTTTTGTGATTTGCAATTTATACACATCATTTCTTCAAGACTTGTATGAATTAGCACTGAATACATAAATTATCTTCCACTGATATTATTCAGAATCCTCAGGGGTTATGTAATGCCTGGATTCACATTTTCATTACCAGTCCAGGTTTATCCTGTGCTCATCAGGCTCTTTTTTCATTCGCCTGTCTCTCATGCTTGCTGGATCATTGTGCCAGGATCTGTGACACTGAACTCTAGTGTGCATCTACCAGCTGCTGGTTATGGGGTCTGTGGACATGCGTCAGAGGGCTTTTCATCAGATTGGCAATAGGCAATTCAAGAGAATTAAACATTAATTGAGAGCACATTTTGAAGGTGTTTCTGCATCAAAGTGTGAGTGGAAGGGCCCCCCTGGGTTATCATAGCCAATTTATGAGTGCACCATAATTGTAAGGCAGCAGAAGTGGTGGTGATTCCTGGCCAGTGAAGTTAGCATGGAATGTCTCCCAATGCCAACAATTTGCAACCCTCCTTCATTAATGATGTGTGATTGAATGCCTCCACTTGACATTGGGGATCTCAGAAGCTCCTCACTTCTACTTGCAAGTATTTAATCCCATGGTCAAACTATCTCCTGCTGGGAAATTCATGGAAAGGTTTGGCATCACATCAGAATTGGTGTGATATTTTGCAGTTCAAACATCACTGAACCTACCATGCTCACCAGCATGCACCTCTGCTATGAAAATACATTGGCCATCAATGGCTCCTCAGGCCCTGGGGCCATTTTCCACATGCAGCAATACACCCAGACTGTGCAGATCAAAATGAGTGTCATCGTGTATCCATGCCCTATGGCCGTTGCTAGGGTTGGGGACCACACGTCATCAAACATCCCTGCATCTCCCCTGTTCCACTACACATGGAGGGGGTCAATGGCTTGGAACTGGGCCCCATTCCCAGGAAATTATGATGCCTTCTGCAGTGAAGAGTGCACATTGGCCCTTGTGGACATGTAAGGTGTTGCAGCCTGACTGAATTCAGCAGGTTTCTTATCTCCAATGGGCTCAGATGTCAAAAGGCAGAGGGGCCCATACCACAACACAAGCTGACTCCTCTCCTGTCCTAATTTAGGATCGCTAATATGGCAAGCAACAGAACCCTGGGATTTGCCTGCTTTTGTCCCTCCTTCCAGCACAGCTGAGCCAGCCCTTCTCTTGTAGGTTCCTCCACAACAGACAGCACAGGACTAGGTTCTGTTTGCCATGACAACCGTGATGGCACTCTGCTCTCATGTGGCCTATGTGACTGTAGGATCTATGTGCTATGCAGCTAGAATGACAGCAAGCCATTCATGGATAACCAAGAAGCTCTACGTCAAGGAACAATCACTAGGCAAGGAAAAACCTGATGTCTCCTACAGGAGACATAAATTTCCAGACTCATCCAGACCAAGCTCCTGCATACCATCACATTCCTATCTACATAAAAAAGCTCTCCTCCACTTTGCTCCCATGTCCCAGTAGCTTTGATTGTAAACTTAGCCCTTGTGTGAGTGGGAATGAAACCAGGATATCAGCATTTTGGAGAGAAATGAAGGACTGATAGCTCAGTGGACAGGTCGTCCTCAAAATAATCACAATTCAAAGAGTGTTGAAATGAATTCCTGCAATCAAAACTACCGAACATTTGAAAACTGAATGGGGATCATTTTTACTCTGAGCAAATGTGATTCATGGGTTCATATATCCTGTGATTGCTCACTTCTGCCCATTATTCACTTTCTGCCCTATACATATGTACAGACTCTGCCTTGTGAAATTATTGAGATATCCCTGTATTCACAGAAACAGGATATGCCCAGGAAATCAAAATTTTCCAAGCACCCACATATCTGATGTGAAAAGCAATATCCAGAAACACCACAGGGATATATATTTGGCCCCACTGCTTGGAATTTCTTCAAGAAACACACAGGGGGAATGAAAGCAATGAGACAGGTGTGAACCGTTTGGAATTGTAAGGACTTGGTGTTCAGGTGTGGAAGTTTCCCTCAACTTCCTTTGGTCCAATAGACCAGAGCATCTAATATTTCCAACACAGGTCTGCTTCTCCTACTGACACATGCCTCCATGCTATCCTCACTTAATTGTCTGCTTATTGAACAGCTACAACACTCTTGTTCATTAAAGGGACAGAGAGAAATCTTTCTCTCCTCATTATTCCAGAGACATTAGGATTTCCCCTGCAACAAAGGATGCTGGCTGCATTCATCTCAAGAGTGATCTAGAGAATTCGATAGAAATTATGTGCATCTTCATTGGGGTGGTTTTTCTGCAAATTTTTCACATCAACAGGGCAGGAAACCTGCAGTCATCTACCTTATAAATTCTGATTAAAAAATAAAACCCTGCAGTGTCTTTACACTGTTCAAACAAGTGAACACAAAACAGCTGGATATGTATCAGATTAAATTGCAAGTCCATTCTGAAGAGAGAATTCTTCAAACCTGTGGGCCTGGAGGGAACTTTCTTTGTAAACTCTTCTCCACCCTGTCTATGAAAGAGACTAAGTCCTCCAACACCTTCTGGGTGATCCCTGAGACTGGGGGCTCTGAGGGGCCTTCCTCAAGCTTTCTCCAAGCAGCCAGACCTATTGTATGAACTTGCTCCTGATAGGGGGCAGGTATGGTCACTTGTAACAAGCCTGTAGAGAATTGATCACTAGATCCTGAAAGCATCCCAAAGGTAATAGGTATAGGATGGTTAGCAGCCTGATTTATCTCAGCCTGTGCATGGCACTCATCATTAAAGAAAGCACACCACTCAATATACATAGGACCTGGGAGGACAGCCTTAGTTAAGTTTCTCCAATTGTAGGTGGTGCAGTTCTGATGGGCAAGGCCTTGTAGGATAGTTTCTGCCCAGAGGGAGTTTGGACCATCCTCAGTGACTGCCTTTTTCAGCTCCTTTAGATCTTGTGCTTCCCATGGATACCAAACTCCAGGTCTGTTACCTCCTGGGTTGATGTTCACCAGAAAAAGGTGACACGCCTCAGAGGTGGAGGAGGAAGAGGGCCCCGGGCCTGCACTAGATGGTCTCACCGGATATGGTGGGGGAGGGGCTGATGAAGCTCAGAAAGGATTAAAAGAGGAAGTGGCCTCAGGCGGTGACCGTTTTAAGGGCCTAGTGGTTTCCTCCCTAGGCGGCCATGGGACTGCATCAAAGGGATCAAGGGGGGGCCTGTCCCAGTCTCCTGAGACAGTTCCTTTTGCTCCTCACTTAAGAGGGCCTTAGAATGATCCTCTTGAGAGTTAGTACTTTTGGGGGGGGAGTCCTTATCTTTATCTGTATGTCGGGCATGACATGGCAAGAAACAGCTTTTAAGAGCAGTGATGGTAGGGAAAGCTCCGAGAGGGGGGATTTCTCCTCTATTAACTTGGGCCTTATGGAGAAGTTGCTCAATTCTATCCCAGGTGTCCCAGTCAAACAGGTTGGCTTCCAGGAGCCAAGGGGCAGTTTTAATGAGGGCCTTCCAAGTTTGGAACGCTTGGCTATCCAAAAGCTCTAATCACCTGCTTCTGAGGAGAACCTGAAGGGAGTCAAGGGAGGGATCATTTTTGAAATTGGACTGTCCCATATATTATGGGAGTAAACTCATCCATTGCCCGATTAGCCTGTCGATGATTTCAGTTCCTCACACGGGGCACCAGTTTTTGCTCCCTGCCGAGCAACAACATTCGGTGTATCTCCACAGGACCCGCTGGAGGAGAATACGGGGTCAAGCAGGATGATGAGTGTTAGTGGCCAAGGAACCACACGAGAGCCGGGAGGTCTATCAAAGCATGAACACATTTATTAAGGAAGTTACACGGTTTTTATGTAGGGAGAGGATGCAGTGAGATCCAATCAGATTGAGGGTCTGCAAGGCATGGGATATGCATGCAGGCAAAAGTCTCATAGGACTACAGGGCAAGCACGAGTTGATCATGTTCACAGAACTACTACTAACCAATCCTAGGCAGTGAGTCAGGCAGCGTCATGTAAGGGAAGGAGGTTGCCACGAGGTGGCTGTCACCATTGCTGTCGCCATTATAGGGTGTGTTCCCCATACTTCCCTCAGATAATTTACTGCTCATTGAGCTGCAACAACACTCTTGTTCATTAAAGGGACAGGGAGAAATGATTATCTCCTCATTACATCCTAGATATTGGGATTTCACCTGCACCAAAGATGCTGGCTAAATTCATCTCAAGAGGAATCTAGAGAATGTGATATAAATTATTTGACTTTTCATTGGGGTGGTTCTTCTCCAAAGTTTATCACAAAGTCAGGTCAGGAAACATGCAATGATCTACCTTAAAATTCTGTTCTGATCATATATGCCCGCAGTGTCTCTACATTACCTTCTCTGTTCACACAAGTGACCACGAAAGGGTTGGATAAGGATGAGATTAAATTGCAAGCCCATTGTAAAGAGAGATTTCAGCAAATCTCTGTGGTGTCAGCCAATTGTGTGTCCCCAGGCACCTGGACTGATGTACAGGCACCATTCCCTAAATGAGACAGCTCTCAGCAAAGAAGACTTCATCACCTTCTCATTCATATGCTGGCAATTGTATAGAATCAGTAATATCTATAGGATGGAAATTCTCACCAAGTTCTGAATTTGATTCTTTTCCATTTTTGCATATTGAAATTGGGGTTTAGCACATACTGGGAATTCATTGTGGCCTTGAAGAATGAAATGACATTGAAAGTATTCCATGCACTAGATTTTGTGGAGGAGAACTTTCTGGGGCACACTCCAGTCTCTCTGCAATAGATGTGGACTTTTACCCCTCAACATATTCCAACAGAACCCCAGTAATGACTAGAACACAGAGAGATGTAGATAGTACTCAGCTACATGTGGTACTTGATTTACTCATTTTTTGGTGGTTTGCAATTTTATATACATCATTTATTCAAGACTTGTATGAATTGGTGCTGAATACATAATTTAACTGATATTATTCAGCAGCCACAGGAGTTATGTAAAGCCTGGATTCACGTTGTCGTTTGTGGTCCATTTTTATCCTGTGCTCATCAGGGTCTTGTTTCATCCATTTCTTTCTAATTCTTCCTGGATTGTGTGCCAGGATCTGTGACACAGTCTGCATCAACCGGTTAAGGGGTCCATGGATATGTACCAGAGGACCTTTCCTCAGGCAGGCAATAGGCAGGTCAAGAGAGTTAC
>JAJEJO010005040.1:0-14724 GCA_020662805.1 Glaucomys volans | reverse complement strand
TGTCTATCCTGATGTACCTGCCTGGAGCTGTCCTTTTGCCTGAGAAGGACCCTCCTCACCTCCCTGGCCTCTGGGCGGCCTGTATGGGGGCGTGTCCTGAGCTGGGGGCTGTCCTTACCTGATGATGTTGGCTGCAGCCTTCCGCTCCTGAGTCAGGAGCTCTGGGTCATGCATGACCTCCTCCAGGAAGCCAATCACCTTGCATTTGAGCTCGTCGTTGGTCTCAAAGTCCTTTGGGAATATAGTAGCCAAGCCAGTGGCTTGGCTACTGTTTTCAAGCTGCCCTGCCGTGGTCCGGCCCAGGCTAGCAGGGAACCACTGCCTCTGTTCCGCCTAGGGGACTGCCTTACAGCATTACTTTTCCACTGACTTCATGGCAGGGTACAAGTGGGGCTTTGAGACCCTGAGGTACAGGTAAAGGGCACTGGGGCTAGACTATGGACTCCTAGGCAAGGGGGGCAGGAGTCTACATGTTCCTCTGCTGGTGACGGCTGTGGACAGGCAGAGGCTCTTTGTTCATGTGAATATCTTTGATTCCCTTCTAGGGGACTATGTGGGTCCTTCTGGTTAACATTGGGGTGCGGGCTTCCTCCCACTGCCCCTGCTGGTCATCACCTCATTCAGGTAGCAGTCACTCAGGGAGCAGCTAGCTCCTGGAGCCATGCGGGCAGGGCTCCTGCCATCCGTCTAGGAGGGCTCCCACCCACCTGAGAGTGCTTGGAGACCCAGTGGCGGAGCACATTCAGGACACGATTGGTGGCCGCTCTGCGGATCACAAACTCCTTGTCCCCATTCCTCTGGTCAGGGGGAAACCCTGGTGGCATGAGTGGCAGAAAGGAGAGAGGGTGCATAAGGATAAGAAACAGCTCACTCTTGTCTGGATGCAACTCCCAGATCTGGTTAATCTGGGCTGCTGCCCGGAGCTGCAGAGTGAGAGGGATGGGGTGGGGACCATAAAACACTTAACAACTCGGTTCGGACCCATGACAGCTGCCAAGAGTTGTTAGTGGACACAGTCCATGAATACCCAGACTCCACCAGAACTCTTCGTCTTTCAGAGGCTGCTGGAAGTTTCTGGCAGCCTCCGCTGACGGGGGCCCCTACTCCAGCCTGTGCTGCTGGGTCACTGCTGAGGAAGTGGGTGGAGGGAGGGTGGGAGTACAGGCTCCTGCGGGCTTTGCTGAATGGAAGATTGCCAGTAGCAAAGGGGGGTGGGCGGGGAAGAAGGAGCTTCCAGCCCCAGTGGATGCTGCAGGAAGGAAGTTCGGGGTGGGTGGCAACAGTCTGCAGTGTGTGGGGCATAGCGTCTGGGTGGGTGTTGGGAGGCAGGAGACAAGGCCACCCTCCTGGGGGCTTGCCAGGTCGGTAGCTAAGATTTTATCCCCTTGGACAGGAGCTGGGAGGGAAGAGTGAAGATCAGGCTGTGCCCTGGGCATGCAGTGGCCATGACTCCACAGGTGGGGTGCCAGGTCCTGGGTGTGCAGAGCCCCAGCTGGTGCAGTCAGAGGGGTCTGTCCCGCATCTCCATAGGAGAAAGGAGGCAAAAGTCAGAATTGTGATGTGGGAAGCGCGGCATCTAGCAAGCCAGAGCCATCAGTGAAGCAGGGTTCTTGGAGGGGTGCTGTTCGCAGGTCCCCAGAACCACATGTGAAGCACCAACCGTCTCTGCCTTGGGTCACAGAGGGGCTGACCTGGGGGGACGCGTGAGCAGAGACCGCCTCTCATACCTGCACTGGCCAAAGACATTCTGCGGAACTTCTCCTTGTTTGGGGTGCCCTCGTTGGCTCCCGCGGTTGCTATGGCAAAGGCAGAGGCTGCCGAGAGGGCACTGCGGTTATTGTCCAGTTCGCGACAGGAGGTCATCACCACTCCATTGTTGTAGGAAAAGAGCGGGAACTCTGTGGAGAGCAGGGAACCAACCTTCAGTGTCCCTGGTGTCAGCCCTCCAGGCGGGTGGAAGCCTAGGCATCAGAGGCTGGGCTAGTGTCATGAGCGGGCAGCTCTGTCTTCATGGACCAGGTCTGGTCAGCGGGTGCAGGGGGTGTGTGTGGGGGTCTCTTTCCCAGCTGAAGTCTCTGGGAAGGGTTATGCTTTGATACCCCCAGGGCTGTGCTAGGGTGGGAAGGCCCTGCCACCCTACTGCTTCCAACCACCCGTCCATCACTCTGTGGCTTCCAAACCCATTGCTTCTCAGGCCAAGTTGGGCCCTGGCCAGCTTGAGGACAACACCGTGGGTTATCTTGCCCTTTCATTTCCAGGGAAGTGACACACAGCTTGTTCCAAGCTGACATCCAACAGTTCATACTGATGGGCTTATGGGCACCTTGTCATGGAGAGAATATTGCACCTGGAGTCCATCTACCTGGGTTAAAATTCTTCCCAACTACTCACAAGCTATGTGATCTTGGGTCAGTTACTTAACTCCCTGAGACTCAGTAATCACCTCTGGGTAATAAGAATAACACCTGCTTCCAAATGTGGATGCTAAGATTAAAGGAGATAACATAGATGAAAGTACTTTGTATTGGGTGAAAAGCAATATAACTAGCATGGAACACTGTTGATAATAATAATATAATTATTATTATTAATAATTTTTTTGTAGTATTAGTAGTAGAAGGGCTGGGGCTCTAGCTCAGTGGTAGAGTGCTCGCCTAGCACACGTGAAGCACTGGGTTTGATTCTCAGCACCATGTAAAAATAAATAAATAAGATAAAGGTATTGTGTTCATCTACAACCGAAACTATTAAAAAAAATAGTAGTAGAAAGTGATTCCAGAAACTTTTAGTTTTATCTTGTCTCTGGAAAGCGATCCATACTTGGGACAAAGTAAGCTGTGGGGAGAAAATGACTTAGATTCAAATGTGTTTCTGAAATCAACCTCCATGACATGTGTCTTCGTATGAGAGCAGATGTGGCCAGCTGCAGGGTGCCCAGGGAGTTTCTGGGTAGCTAGGGAGTTTGTATCCCAGCTGCCCCTTGCACGTGGGACTGGGGGCTTGGAGAAGGCAGTGCCAGGCTAGAGGGGCTGTCCTGGGTGGTGAGGCTCCATGAGCTCTCTTTCCACCTCTGGGTGTTTCAGAGCCTGCTTGGCTGTGGGGAGATGATTTACGAGAACCAGAGACCAAGATGGCTCCTCAGTGACTCTTCAGGATCATGAGTCTGAGATATCCGGTGAGCCACTTCACCACCTTTGACAGATTTTTCCTTATTTGAAAAGCAGGAATAACCTGGCTTCTTTATAAGGCTGTTGAGAAGAGAGGACCTGTCATAGGGCCCAATACTCAGGGCCCTAAGAAGTGCCTCTGATCTCCCCTGAGTGTGCCCTACACATGGGACCTTCCTGTCCCTGTGTGGCTAGTTAAACTCAGTTTCACCTGGGTTGGGGGTGACTTCACTGAGTGGAAGAGCAGGATCTACCCCGTCAATGCTCTGGCACCCACAGCCCCTTGGGAGTTATGAAACTTCATAGTCACTGCCCTCAAGAGTTACTCAAAACACACAAGGATGACACCCACTCCCTTCAAGTTGACCTGCTGCCCTCTCCCCACCTGGGAATCTGTGTGTAGTTTTGTTCTGGTACCTGAAGAATTTTTGCTTTTGACTGATTTTGGTGTTGTTGGAGATTTAGTTGGTGATGTCTCAGTATCACCGTCATCACTCTGATTTTGATCACCATCTGACTCTTCTCTCACAGAGACTTCTGAGCCTGGGAGAAAAGAAAGAAATAGTTTCTCAATTATCTAACAGTCTGAAAACTCTGTTATCAAAGCTGAGTAAGATGAAGAGAGTTAACAGCTTTATTTACCACAGGATTCGTCACAACCTTTCGCATTCTAACGGGCACTGCGAATCTCCAAGGTGGAGTTTGCTCTACTGTGCTTCTCAAACATTAATGGACACACCCGGGAATCTTGGTAGAACACTGGATTATGATTCAAGTCCCCTGTACGGCCTGAGATTCTGTAGTTCGAACAAGCTCCAGGTGATACGCATGTGGCTGGTCCACGGACCACACTTTGAGTAGCAAGCTCTCTTTCTCTCTGGTTTAGTGTTTAGGATGATCATCTGTCCTGATTTGCCCAGGATAGTCCTATTTTATAGGAACCTTGTCCCATGCCCTTGGTTTGGGCAGTCTTGGGAGACTCACTGTCTATACACTTTGGAAACGCAGATGAATTAGATTAAAACTTAATCATGGTATGGCAAGGTCTTGGTCAAAAATTCTTAACTACTCTGGGCCTCAGTGTCCCCCACTAGAAAGAGAGAGCAGTTATACTTGGACTTTTTGAGAGCTCAACAAAACACACAGGTCTTCTCTTTAGAAAAGAATACATACACACACACACACACACACACACACACACACAGACGTGCATGGGTGTGCACAGGGACCTAGGCACACAAGTAGGCTTGAGAGCCCCTGGATCACTAGTCAAGAAGAAGCCTGGTGAACTTGCCGAGCATGCATGAGACCCTGGGTTTGATCCCCAGCACAGAAGGAGGACAGTGTTCCCAATGCTCTCCCTCCAACGATCCTGTATGCTGCACCCATGGGATGGCATTTGGGGGTCTCTGGTAGGCTGTCAGCTTAGTTACCAACTTTCAGCTAAGAGAGTCACACACATCACCCATTCGTTGTATGTGCCCCAAGGAATGTTGCTTAAAGAGGCCTCCTAGGGGCTGTACCCCACCCCAAGTTGTGCCCTTTGCTGGGGTGACCTCTGCCTTCCCTCTTTTCAACTCAAAGAAGAGAGAGCCTTGCCCTCCAAGCCTGGTGCTTCTGGCCAATCCAGGGCTGCATGTGTGTGCATGAGTGTGTGTGTGTGTGTGTGCATGTATGCATGTGCATGTTAATCAAGTCTATGCTGGTGGTTCCTCAGGACATCGCCTGATCATTTGATCTAAGACAGAACCAAACACAATCCTTCTAGAATGGTCAGGAGAAGCTCTAGAATAGGGAGGCACTGGTCTACCTTTACATTCTCTCTGGCCACTGTCCCCACATCCAGTGTTCCAGGTGTGCTGAGCTTCAAGCTGTTCCCTGAACACACAATGCTTTTCTGTGTTCCTCAGTCTTTCGAATTCTGTTCTTTTTGTCTAGAATGTTCTGCCTTCCTCCTGACAAAAATCTAGATTTGATGGGTCCTCCAAGGATCCTTCCCTGCCTCCCTGATGTTGTCCCTAGCCCATCCTCAGTGCCCCTTGAGCAGCTCTTTAACACAATGCATATCATGTATGTCCACATTTCAGCGTCTGGTCTGGCTCCTCAGCCACACTGTGAATCCCAGTGGGCAGGAGCTAATCTGATGACCTTTCCTCTCCAGGGTCCTGAGGATGCAGGATGATGCTGTTGTCAGGCAGGGGGATGCCTAAATTGTTGAGAATGGGAGCTGACCCCTCAAGGTGGTGAGGCCCTGGGAACCTAGCCACTTCCTGGCAGCCTGGGCTCCTGCACATGGCTACTTACCTGCACTGCCCACACCTTGAGCCGCCACCACCAGCTGGCTGGGACCTCCAAGCCTCTCCCCTCCTGTGTGCCCCAGAGCCAACACTGCTGCGCCCACACGCCACTCACTCTGCTTGCTGAGAGTCGAGGGGTCTTCCGGCTTCTCAGGGGTTGTATCGCCCTCATCTGGAATCTTGTTGGCGAAGCTGCTGGACACATAGAGCTTGCTGGTGTCTAGTGTGGCCTTGCTGAAGGGCGACATGGCCGAGTACATGCTGGTGTAGCCATTGGAGCTGCAGCTGAGTGCGGCCAGGTCCAGGGCCTTGCCACCCGTGATGATGGGGATGTTCAGGGACAGCTTACGCCGGCGGCTGGGCGATGAAGTGCTGATGGACAGGGGTGGCGGGGAGGAGAACTTGCGGGTGGCACGTGGAGACTTGGGAGGTTCACCATATAGAAGCTTGTTGTTCTGGCCACTGGCAAACAGGAGCTCCAGTGACCTGCGGAAGGACAGGAAATGACACAGTGGTCAGTGTCAGCCTGGTCACCTTGACCTGCACCCCATCTCTGGCAGGGCTCAGGGTGACTGACAGCAGGGGCTCCTTTGCTCTCAGGACTTCTAAGACCCAGAGCTGATCCTCTGAGTATGGACCGTGTGATTTAAGGGCTCAGGGCTGAATGTCTATGGATGCAATGGTTTGAGTGGGGGATGTGGGGGTTCGAGGCAGGGATGGGATACCTGATGCTTCCACCTCAGCCTCCCGCTACCTAGCAGCAGCGTCTGACCTGCCGACTTCTGCAAAACCTCCCTTCATCCCACCCAGGGCCTGCCCTCACCTGCACTCAGACCTCATCCTTACAGTGGTTCTGATGGATGTTCACGCATGAGGAAGCTGAGGTGCAGAGATAGGAAATGACTCCTTGAGGCCTCCAACTCTAAACTCAGTGTCCCCACCATGGCAAGTGGGGGCCTCACATGTGAATCTGGGTTGTGGGGTCGGGGTGTGGGAAGCCGGAAGTGGGACTACCCAGCAATCCTGAGACCAAGGTCCTGGATTCAAGTTCCCACTCAGCTACAGACTTCTAGGGGCCCTGAGGCATCTCTTGGCCTTTCTGGACCCAGCCAACCCAGTGGAAGAGCTGAGTTACAATGAGGTAGATAGGAAAGGTGGCCTCGAAGCCAAAGCTAAGGGGACTCATGGGATGGCTTCTCCTCCAGGGACCTCCCAGGGCACCCCTAGAGCAGAGCTTAGTTTCCCTCCAGGCCTGGAGGGTCTGGGGGTCCAGGGGGGAAGAGGGAACCTGTGCCCACCTGGCAGGGATGGCGCTGATGGGTTTCTTGTAGATGGTGATGAGCTTGTCCAGGACCACAACGGCCGTGGTGAAGACACGGTAGGAGTGCAGGAAGGTGTTGAGGAAGTCGATGCTCAGGAAGCGCAGGTCTGTCAGGCGCTCCAGCAGCCGCTCCACGCTGGCGTACCGGATCTGCAGCACTTTGCAGGAGTTCATGGTTTTACTGAAGCGAATGTCAACGTCATCGCAATATAAGGAGGCGTCGGATCTGAGGAAGGAGGAAGAGGTGACACAGGTCTGAGGTGGTTTGGGCCCACCAGTGGGCAAGCTCATATGACTCCCTATGTGGGCCATGTCCAGAATGGGAAGATCTATAGACAAACAAAGTAGACTGGAAGTTGAGGGCAGGGCAGTTTAGGGGCTGACTGCTAATAGTTATGGAACTTTCTATTGGAGTGATGGAATTATTCTGGATTTAGATCATACACTTTAAAATGGTGAATTTTAAGTTATGTGAATTACATCTTAATTAAAAAATAAGTAGGGGAAAAAAAAGGATAATAAGAGAAATTCCTCAGGACAAGGAGGAATCTGGAAACCAGCTGCCATTGTTGCTACTTTGAGGGTGTCTACAACTCTTGGAAATCAGTGTCTTGGGTTTTCACAGGAGCAGCAGACAGGCCTGGCCTTCAGGAGTCGGGGGGAGTTGGATGAGACCATGTAAAGATGGACCCTTGAGGGGCTACATCCTCAGAGAAGGGCAGCCTAAGAAAATACCTACCCACCTGCGAACGGAGAGGGCCAGACTTTGCTTTGGCTGGGCTCTGGGGAGCACAAAGCTCCCTCGAGAATGCAGGATCTGCCCTCACAGTTGTCTTGAGATACAAATTCGTACTACTTTTGTGGTCTAGGACCTCAAACAAAGGGCAAAAATGGAGTCACAGGAAATAATGCTCTTGGGGCTCCTGGTGGAAGCGATCACAAAACCTTTCTGAAGGGTGCTTCTCAACCAGGCTGGTCCAGGGGGCCTTCAATGCAAAATCCGTCATTCCCCTGCTGACACCCCTCCTTGCTTGTTTCCCAGGGACCAAGAAGAGGAAGCTGGCGTTTCAATGGTGTTCATTATGAAATTCTAGCTTCTGTGCCAAGGTGGGTAGACTGCCCAACAGTTTATGTCTCTTCCACCTCCTTTGCTTTTGGAGGGGAAGGTCATCCTGTCCTTGACCTCACCTTGGCTTCCTTGACCCCACCTTGGCTGCCTGTTTAGCATTAGGAGAAATCTTTAGCCATCAGTCATCAGCTGGACTTTGGTCTTTGACTGAAAGTGAAACCTTCAGGGTTGGTCAGACATGCTGGGTTGGATCTATCAGAGTCTTTCATCCTGGACAAAGGGATCACTGCATGGGGTCAGAATCTGACCCAGAAACACCAACTGAGTCCTTCTCTGGGACTTTGACAATTGGATCTGGTAGCAGCAAGTCCCATTCTTTTCAGGCTGCCTAGACATGGGGACAGGTGTCTAGTACAGTCTACTAGTCTGGGGGACCGAGGACAGAGCAGGTTCTAAGCTTCCACAGGTCTTCTCTCAACTATAAGCAAGCCCAAGGTCAGCCACCTCTACTGGGCCGGTTGGGGATTCGGCAACCACAAAGGCTGCTGAAGCAGCAGCGCCCTCTGGTGGCCGAACCACGCAGACACATTTTAATAGTGGGATCCATCTATTTAAGGAATGTTTTGTTGTTTGTTTGTTTGATTTTAGTACTGGGGATTGAACCCAGGGGTGCTCTACCACTGAGCCACACCCCTTTTTTGAGACCCAGTCTCTGTAAGTTCCTGAGGCTGGTCTTGAACATGTGATCCTCCTGCTTCAGTCTCCTGAGTACTGAGTAGCTGGGACAGGCATGCATCACTATGCGCAGCAAACAATGACCCTTTTGAGCAATGATGTTTGCTTCATTTTCTGGACGTTGTGACTCTTTGTAATCACGTTTTACCTTTCTTTTGTGTGTGTGTTCCAGGGTGCTTAACTACTAAGCTACATCTCCAGCCTTTTTAAATTTTTTATTTTCGGACAGGGTCTCACTAAGGAGATTAGGGCCTCACTAAGTTGCTAAGTCTGGCCTTAAATGTGTGATTCTCTTGCCTCAGCCTCCTGAACCACTGGGATTATAGGTGTACCTCTGAGAGTACAGGCATGAGAGTTGTTTTTATATGCATTTAGTGACTGCCTTAGTTCTTTTGTGTTCTGGTGGGATATCATTAGAAGACTATATAAGCAAACTACTGAAAGGATAAATTTGAAAATCTTATAATGAATTTAAAGGAGAGGAAAAATGTAAAGAAATATGAATTCAGTCCATAAAAAGTTGTCATGGTAAGAATAAGTCTAGCATCTGTGGTATATAATGGGGGGAACACAAGGTTTGGAATAAGACCACATGGGTTCAAAGGCCAGCTCTACTATAGTTTCCCATGTGTTCTTAGACAAGGTACTTATTCTCCAGGCCTCTGTTTTTTAACCTGTAAAATAAAAAATAATAAATCTACCATACAAAAATTCCTCAGGAATGTAATAAGTGAACTGACTGAAGGACCTACAACAGTACCTGGCACACGGGAGGGAGCAAGCGGATGTTGGCTCTGAGCTCAGGGGCCCTTTGGAGGGTATTTCCTACCCAGGGGTGCAGACAGCTCAGAGAAGCAGAGCAAATGGACTTTTCCTTTCTTTCACATTGTTCTCACAGAACTTTTTGGTGGCCTGGGAATGTGGCTCAGAGTTACAGCACTTGCCTCGCATGTGTGAGGCCCCAGGTTCCAACTTTCTTTGGAAACATGCCATTAGTGATCAAAAAATGGTCTTTTTTTGTGGCACCAGGGATTAAATCCAGGAGTACTTAACCACTGAGCCACAGCCACAGCCTTAAAAAAAAAAAAAATATATATATATATATATATATATTATTTAGAGACAGGGTCTCACTTAGTTGCTGAGACTGGCTTTGAACTTGAGATCCTCCTACCTCAGCCTCTCGAGCTGCTGGGATTACAGGTGTGTGCTACTGTGCCTGGCTCAATGAATTGCCCTTTTTACATGCCTTCACAATGAGCAGAGAGATGGCAATTTCCTTTTAGGATGATAAAAATAAGGAAAAAACACAGGGCCTGTAGAGATACCGCAGTTCAAAAAGAGATCATCCCAAGGAAACAAGAGAGACACTTCCTTCTAAGTCAGCTTTGTTGCAAAATATGGAATGTTTTAGAAAGTTTCTGGCTTATGCTTCTAACAGGACTCAGGAAAAGTATCTCACATCCACAGGATAATGGAGAAACATCCACGAGGAGGGCGTGATCGTGGATCAGAAAGGTTGCCTGGTCATGGAAGACAAGACTGCTGAACTAGAAGCCAGAACGAATGCATGAAACAGCAGATGGGACACCCAGGAAACTCAGAGAGCGACACAGTAAACAAATGTGACGAAATCCCTGAGAACTCGGAGAAGGAAAGGAGATGAAGATGAGAGAAAATGGAAGCGCCATGGGGCAGATGGAGAGAGGATCCAGATGACTTACTTCAAATCTCAAAAGGAGGAAGAGGAGCTGTGGAAAAGCAACACCCAAAGACACAACGGGCAGGAAGGAGGGAAGGAGCGCCTGCAGATGGAAGGTCTCCCCGGGGGGCGTAGCTGGAGAGCTGCGACCTGCCCGGTGGCGGAAGGGACTCAGGAACAGTCTTGTGTGGAGCTGTGTCTCCCCTGCAGGGCTGCACTGCCTGGAGGGAGTGGGCAACTCCACACCCATCACAGATGCCCATGTCTGGCATCCACATCTGAGTGGTGATCAGTCGACCCCTCTGGCTAAGATTTACTTCCAGCACCTTCTGTGGGGGCTCCTTCTGCTAATGAAGCAGATAGAGAAAGGAGAAAAGCACTCTCCCTTCTATAAACCTCCTTTCCATTCTCTGTTCCAAATCTCAGATCACTTTTGGTGGCAGTGTCTCTGGCCTCTCCAAAATTATATAAACTTATTTTGGACTTCAGCTTCCCTCTCTGTAAAATGGAAAGTGCACTGAAGCAGATGCACTGGTCGTATCTGCCTAGGGTCGTGTCCATGATTCCAGACTCAGCTGAAGAGTACTGGGATTCATTAGTAATGTCTACTAGGGGCTCTGGATTCGAGATGCCTGGCTCACCAGGCACAGTGGCACACACCTGTAATTCCAGTGACTCAGGAGGCTGAGGCAGGAGGATTGACAGCCTCAGCACCCTAAGCAACTTAGCAAGATCCTGTTGGAAAATGAAAAATAAAGAAAGACTGTAGATGTAGCTCAGTGGTTAGGTGTCCCTGGGTTCATGCCCAGGTTTGGGGTGGGGGTGGGGGAAGCCTGGCTCACCTGCCATCCGTGCTAGAAAATGTTTTCAGTGCCTTATAACCATGAACATTTTCTGATTGCAAATCCACCTCTGCTTCTCTTTTGCTCCTCTAGCACTTCTTGGTGGGACTTCTGGAGGTATTCCTGTCTCCCAGGCATCAATGAGAGGCCTTAGCTTGATGGGAAAGGAGTCTCTCTTTCTCCTTCCCCAGGGAGATGCCCTGGCTCAAGATTATCTTTCCTTGAGGGCACATGTTGGAGCAGAGTCCCAGCACCCATAAGTCCGTATCAGCTCTTTGGGATGCTGGTGGTTGGCTGGGCACTGCCCACCAGCATCCATCCACCAGAGCTGCAGAGGGAAGCGGATGCATTATGTCAGGGGTAAGCTGGGTGCTCAGGACTCAGGATGCTTTTGTCTTACAGTCTGGGAACAAAGCCAGATATTCAAAATGGTTACTGTGCCAGGAATTCAGAGGCTTATGGGGGACGTTTCTAGGGAATGTCCCCAGGTCATTGACTCCCAAACTGTAGCCCTAGTGCCTTTCTCCAGCCAGGATCTTCCTTGCCGCGCTCCCCATTAGAGTGGCCACCAGGGGGAGCCTGACAGCCACCCAAGTACAACCTGCCACCTGCAGAACAGAGCCCAAGTCCTGGCCAACAGTGCCACTGTCTGACTCCTGCCCGCCTCCCTGCCCATCTCTCACCACGTAGTGTGGATTGCTGTGTTACTTAACAAAGTCCAGTGTCCTCTAAAAAACTGAAAGGAACAGGAAGGAGATGAAACTAAGAACAAACAGCTTGTGGGACATGGCGCACATACACATAAACTAAGGCACACACGAGCTGAACAAGGAAAGGATCAGATGGGCACGAAATAGTCACGAGGCACCAAATGTGTAGCTGCAGGCAGGAGTATGTGCCCTACACCTGGAACAGAGTAAGCACGTGCCATGGGCTTCCATCGGCTGCTCCACTTGATCACACTTCAGCTCTGGTCCTTGCACATTCCGTCAGCAGGGAGGGCCAGTGTGGTGGGGGCAGGGCGAGTGGCCTTTACGTTGCCAGATTCAGGCAGTCAGGCTCCTCACTGGCACACTCTCTATCCCAACCCTCTATTCCATCTCTCCCCACTGGCTTCTTGCCATGTTTAAAATGGATTTGCGAGACCCTGTGGTTAAGCATGGCCATTTGGTCTATGAGCCTTTCTGTTCCAGCTGGCGGTGCTCCTGAGAGCACAATTCATCAAGGTTATGGCCCCCTGCAGTCCCGTGGAACTACTTAACACTCCTCAAACACTGTGGACACCCTGCCTCTGAGCTTAGGTTCATGCTGTTCCCTCTTCCCCGAATGCCCTTCCCCTTCTATGATTTAATAAACTCCAACTGGTCTTTTGAGGCCAGCTCTGGTGTCCCCTTCTCTGGGACTCTGTGCTGGATGAATCAGTCACTTGTCATTGGGATGGTCCCAGGATGGGGGCTGTACCTTACAGCACTCACTCATGGTTTCATGTGTCTCTTTTACCCACTGAACAGTGACCTCCCTCAGTGCAGAGGTCACAGCCACTCACCTGTCTCCCCTGTTGCCCTCCAGGGAAGGAGGGCATTGCCCAGGGGATCCTGAGAGCGAGGCCAGGCTCAGCGCCTAGGGGCGGATGGGTCCTGGGAGGTGTGATTTTGCTCTAGACATTCCATCCACTTTATCACCATCATAGATTAAAACTTTACTTTTTCTTTCACAAATGAGTTTATTTTGGTTTCATCTGCTCACTTTCCCTGTCTTGATTTGCCACTTCAATGTGTGGTTTTTATTTGATCATTGAAACAAACCGAGGAGGGAGGGAGAAAGTGTGATCATGTCTCACGATATGAGAAACACAAGCTCAGAAAGGGTAAGTGACTTGTCCACAGTCACTCACAGAGCCAGGGTTGGGGACCAGGGTACTGCCTTCAAGTCTAGCCCTCTGGCCCCCTCAGCACCTGCGGCTATTCAATAATGTAGCCACGAGAGGAAGGAGACCTCATGTACTGTGCAGAGGCTTAGAAGACCTGGTGGACGTGGAACTGCCCTGGTGGCCACGGGTCTCAGTCTCAAGCACTCACTTTGTCAGATCTGCCCTATGTTGGTGGAGGTGTGCGTGAAGGACGTGTGGCATTTTGGACGCTGAGTGCTGTTGTATACCGTTCTCTAGCACATGCACTTGGAGCAGCAAAGAGACGTGGTTACAGACACAGCCCAGGTGGGAGCTGGCTCCTGATGTGCATGTGCTGAGCATCAGCAGGATGGGGACTGGAGGCTGGGGTAGAGCCAGTGGGTTGCAGGGTAGGAACAGGAAGGAGGGTGGGTGTCCAGTATGCAAGTCACTGGAGGAGAACTGTGCCTGGTGTGGATGAGGGAAGCTGCATACGGAGCTCAAGGACTGGAGAGATGAGTCCAGCAGAATCCCAGGCCCTTTGTCCTTGAGGTTGTTCAAACAGGCAGTGTTCCTGGGGCCTGCTATGTAAAATGGTTTTGCAATGTTCTATGTACTCATTTTGTAATTAGGAGAAGAAAAATAGTTATTTAAAATAGAGTGCATGAAGTTTCATTCTTTTTAAAATATTTTTTTAGTTGTCAGTGGACCTTTATTTTTTTTAATTAATTAATTAGTTAATTAATTAATTAATGTGAAGTACTGAGAATCAAACCCAGTGCTTCACATGTGCTAAGCAAGTGCTCTACCACTGTGGTACAACCCCAGCCCCAAGTTTCATTTTTAATATATTTAAAACCGCTTAATACAAAAGTAATCCCATGTGCAAAACAAACCTCACCCAAAGCTAGACCAGAGCAAGCATCCCAACAGACATAACTCAGGGCAAACGAGAAAACAAACATCCAAAGTCTCCAAGGATGAAACCCAGCATCTTTCGAGCCCTGGGGGCTGGCCCATCCCAGGGTTCTGGCTGTCCCCACGTGGCACACCATCTCTGGGACACAGTCTGGTGAAAACAGGTTAAGGGCACTTACTTGATCATCTGTGGCACCGTGACCTTGGAATTTTCCTCAAAGGCATTCATCATGAGTCCATTGCATCGGATGTTATCCACACACTGGAAACAGAGGGGACCTGGGGTCAGAGCTGCAGTCCATTCCAGGATCCAGACCCACCAGAAGCTCTGCCATCTGAGGGGTTCACACACCCCAGCTTTACATGGGGTTCTCAAGCTTCAGAGGTTGTCCAAGCAAGGACAGGGTGGACTTGATGAAGAGCCTTCCTTGTACTTAGGCTGGAGGTCAAGTCCCATCTGAGTGACCTTGGGGGATTACCTGACCTTCTTGAGCCTTAGTTTCCCTGTGTGTAAAATGGGAACAATGACTTCTTCCTCACTGGGTTGTTTGTAAAACAGAGACATCTGACACTGGTCACTTCCTGCCCACCTCTGAGGTCCAGTGTCAAGGACAGGATCAGCTCTGCAGTAATGTGGGCTTTCTCTCCTGGGAGGCCGTCACAGCTGGGCCTTCACACCCTCTGCAGGAAAGTGCTGTGCACCACTCTCTGCCCTCTGCCTACCCAGTGCCAGAGTTCTGAAGCTGTGGATGGTTTTCCACACCACGCATCAATACATGTGGGGT
>JAJEJO010005039.1:0-19645 GCA_020662805.1 Glaucomys volans | reverse complement strand
AAAAAGAGACAAAGATGAGCTTCAGAACTAGACCACTTTACCTAAGATTTATAAAGAGCCCCACCTTACCTGAGATAGGGCTCTGTCTCTCACCTTACTACATGTTACAATGGCTCCAAAATAAGTCAGACTTCAATTAATTTAAAGTTATATTCAAAAGATTGGCTTTTTGTTATAAAATTACTGTGATCTCAAACAGAAGATATAATATATAGCTCAGTCAAAATTTAAAAATTTAGTTATTACACAACTAAATATGTTTTTACTGTTGTTAATTCCATTTTGTATTTTCCTTGTAAACTCTGTAACTGTTGACTGTTTTGCAGAACTGCTGCTTCAAGAACAAATTAGAGATACTAAGCCATCACATATAAAACAGATGAAGTAATATAGACCAAATTAAATAAAAGGAAGTAAATAACTGTAAAGCTGTAGACCTTGAAGTTAAAGCCCAGTACTCTTACTTTATGACTGGTGAGACTGGCTTGCTGGACGTTTAAGATCAAACTTAGGGATCAAGATTAGCACAAGAAGGTCAAGAAAAACCAGTATTTGGTTTTTGCCCTCAGAGTCAGCCTACATCCAGGGAAAAAGAGAGCTTCTCTAAGGAGGTTTACAACTCTGGGCCACACAATCTCCTGATCAGGGAGATTGATGAGTCCACTAGAGGATGAAAAGCTAATCAGTGCACCTGCTACAGAGGAGGGTCATTGGAAAAGGGAGACAACTCTGATGCTTCCAAGAGAAGCCACCTCATCAAGGAGACCCTACCTGATAAATGGCGCTAGAGGACTTAAGAAGCTTCTCTCAAGTTCCCCCACGAGTGACCCCTATGGGAACTCAGTTGACTCTTAAGAAACAGGAACAGGTCAATTTGACCAGCTTGATCTTAAACATCTAGCAAAACAGTCAAAACCAAAACAGCCATTCTTAGGCATTTCAAAAAAAGAAAAAAAATAGTTAAATGTACCTTAAGATGTATATTTGTGTTAGCCTCTAGAGTAAGTAGGAGGCTAAAACAGAGATTCGTAAGCAAATGTGCCTGATAACTATCAAGAGAAACTCTCAAAATCAGAAATTTTAGTCAGTTTACGACCTACACATCTTCGTAAGCTACACAGGTAGACTTGATCTATGTTTGTTAGTATGATTATCTAGCCCTAAATAACAGAAATAAAGGGATCTCTACTAAACACAGAGGTCATGTCAATAAAAAATATTTTTAAAAAATCAGATGACATTAGGTAATTTAACTAAATGTTGTGTTTACATTCCTGATAACTCTGACAGTGTTAAAAGATTTACAAATGAAGATCTTATCCAGGAGGGTTAGCTTTTTAAAAATTTATTTAATTTTGATTCATTGAACACAAAGGGAGTATAGCTATTGTTTCTCTGGTTGTACACAAAGTAGAGTCACACCATCTGTGCATTCATACATGTACACAGGGCAATGATTTCTGTCACATCCTGTTATTATTCTTACCCCCACCATGACCACACACCTCCCTTCCCTCTATGCTATCTCTCCTTCCTCCATTCTTGCCACCTTTCCACCCCACATTATGCATCATCATTCACTTATCAGAGACACCATTCGGCCTTTGGATTTTGGGATTGGCTGATCACACAGCTTAACAGTCTCCAACATCATCCATTTACCTGCAAATGCCATAATTTTGTTCTTCTTTATGGCTGAGTAATATTCCATTGTGTATATATACCACAGTTTCTTTAGCCATTCATCTATTGAAGGGCATCTATGTTGGTTCCAAAATCTAGCTATTGTAAATTGAACAGCTATGAACATTGACGTGGCTGCATCACTGTAGTAATCTGATTTTAAGTCCTTTGGGTATAGGCCAAGGAGTGGGATAGCTGGCTCAAATGGTGAATCCATTCCAAGTTTTCTAAGGAATCTCCACACTGCCTTCCAGAGTGACTGCACCACCCTGCACTCCCACCAACAATGTACGAGTGTACCCTTTTTCCCACATCCTCACCAACACCTGCTGTTGCCTGTATTCTTAATAAAAGACATTCTGATTGGGGTAAGATGAAATCTTAAGGTGGTTTTGATTTGCATTTCTCTTATAACGAGGGATGTTGAACATTTTTTCATAAATCTGTTGATTGCTTGTAGATCTTCCTCTCTAAAGTGTCTGTTCATTTCATTGGTCCATTTATTGATTGGGTTATTACTATTCTTGGTGTAAAGATTTTTGAGTATTTTGTAGATTCTGGAGATTAGTGTTCTATCTGAGGTGTGTGTAGCAAAGATTTTCTCCCACTCTGAAGGCTCTCTCTTCACATTGCTGATTGTTTCCTATGCTGAGAAAAAGCTTTTTAGTTTGACTCTATCCCAATCATTTATTCCTGCTTTTATTTCTTGTGCTTTGGGAGTCATGTTAAGGAAATCTGATCCTAGGCCAACATGATGAAGATTTGGACCTATTTTCTCTTCTCTTAGGTGCAGAGTCTCTGGCCCAATTTCTAGGTCATTGATCCACTTTGAGTTGAGTTTTGTACAGGGTGAGAGATATGGGTTTATTTTCATTTTGCTGCATATGGATTTCCAGTTTTCCCAGCACCATTTGTTGAAGAGGCTGTCTTTTCTCCGCTGTATGTTTTTGGCTCCTTTGTCAAGTATGAGATACCTTTATTTATGTGGGTTTGTCTCTGTGTCCTCTATTCTGTACCATTGATCTACCTGTCTGTTTTGTTGCCAATACCATGCTGTTTTTGTTACTATTGCTCTGTAATATAGTTGAAGGTCTGGTATTGTGGTACCACCTCTTCTTGCTAAGAATTGCTTTAGCTATTCTGGGTCTCTTATTCCTCCAATGAATGTCATGATTGCTTGCTCTATTTCTATGAGGTCCATCATGGGGATTTTAATTGGAATTTCATTGAATTTGTATAGCACTTTTGGTAGTAGGGCCATTTTGACAACATTAATTCTGCCTATCCAAGATCATGGGACATCTTCCCATCTTCTCAGATTATCTTTAATTTCTTTCTTTAGTGTTCTGTATTTCTCATTGTAGAGGTCTTTCACTTCTTTTGTTAGATTGATTCCCAAGTATTTCTTTTTTAGACTATTGTGAATGGGGTAGTTTTCCTAATTTCTCTCTCAGAGGATGCATCACTTATGAATAAAAATGGATTAGATTTATGAGCATTAGTTTTATATCCTGCTACTTTACTGAATTAATTTATGAGTTCCAGAAGTTTTCTGGTGAAATTTTTAGGGTCTTCTAAAAAGAGAATCATCTCATCACCAAATAGGGATAGTTTGAGCTCTTCTTTTCCTACTTGTATTCCTCTAATTTCTTTGGTCTGTCTAATTGCTCTGGCTAAGGTTTCAAGAACAATGTCTAATAGTAGTGGTGAAAGAGGGCATCCCTGCCTTGTTCCAGTTCTCAGGGGGAATGCTTTCAATTTTTCTCCATTTAGAATGATGTTAGCTGTGGGTTTGGCATAAATGGCCTTTACAATGTTAAGGAATGTCCCCACTATCCCTATTTTTTCTAGTGTTTTGAGCATGAAGGGGTGCTGTATTTTATCAAATGCTTTCTCTGCATCTACTGAAATAATCATGTGGTTCTTGACTTTAAGTCTGTTGATGTGGTTAATTTCATTTACTGATTTCCAGATGTTGAACCAACCTTGCATCCCTGGGACAAAACACACTTGATCATGGTGCACTATCTTTTCAATATACTTTTGTATGTGATTACTAAAATTTTATTAAGAATTTTTGCATCTATGTTCATTAGGGATATTGGTCTGAAATTTTCTTTCCTTGTTGTGTCCTTCTTTGGTTTCAGTATCAGGGTTATATTAACTTAATAGAATGAGTTTGGAAGGGTTCCCTTCTTCTCTATTTCATGAAATACTTTGAGGAGTATTGAATGAGCTCTTCTTTGAAGGTCTTGTCGAACTCGACTGTGAATCCATCCGGTCCTGGACTTTTCTTTGTTGGTAGGCTTTTGATGACTTCTATTTCATTGCTTGAAATTGATCTATTTAAGTTGTTTATGTCCTCCAGATTCAGCTTGGGTGACTCATATGCCTCTAGGAACCTGTTGATATCTTCCAGGCTTTCTATTTTGTTGGAGTATAAATTTTCAAAATAACTTCTAATTATGTTTTGCATTTCAATAGTGTCTGTTGTAATACTTCCATTGCCATTATGAATTTTAGTAATTTGTATTATCTCCCTCATTCTTTTCTTTAGCGTGACTAAGGGTTTATCAATTTTGTTTACTTTTTCAAAGAACCAACTTTCTGTTTTGTCAATTTTTTGAATTGTCTCTTTTGTTTCAATTTCATTGATTTCAGCTCTGATTTTAATTATTTCCTGTCTTCTACTACTTTTGGTGATGATCTGTTCCTCTTTTTCTAGGACTTTGAGCTGTAATGTGAGGTCATTGATTTGTTGACTTTTCATTCTTTTGTTGAATGTACTCAATGCAATGAATTTTCCTCTTAGCACAGTTTTCTTAGTGTCCCAGAGATTTTGATATGTTGTACCATTGTTCTCGTTGACCTCTAAGAATTTTTTTTTTATTTCCACCTAATGTCTTCTGTTATGCATGCATCATTCAATAGCATATTATTTAATCTCCAGTTGTTGGAGTAGTTTCTGTTTTTATCTTTATCATTGATATCTAATTTCATTCCATTATGATCTGATAGAATACAAGGTAGTATCTCTATGTTTTTGTATTTGCTAAGAGTAGCTTTGTGGCATAATATATGGTCTATTTTAGAGAAGGAGCCATGAGCTTCTGAGAAGAAAGTGTATTCACTTTTTGATGGATGGAATATTCTATATATGTCTGTTGAGTCTAAATTAGCTATCGTGTCATTGAGTTCTATGGTTTCTTTGTCCAATTTTTGCTTGGAAAATCTGTCCAGTGGTGAGAGAGGAGTGTTAAAGTCCCCTAGTATTATTGTGTTTTGGTCTATTTGGCTCCTGAAATTGAGAAGGATCTGATTGACGTACATGGTTGCGCCATTGTTTCGTGCACAAATACTTATGATTTTTATATCTTGCTGATTTATGCTTCCTTTAAGCGGTATGAAATGTCCTTTTTTATCTCTTCTGACTAACTTTGTCTTGAAGTCTGCTTTATCTGAAATGATGATGGAAACCCCTGATTTCTTACTCAATCCATGTGCATGGTATGTTTTTTCCCCACCTTTCATCCTTAGTTTGTGGGCATGTTTTTCTATGAGATGAGTCTCTTGAAGGCAGCATATTTTTGGGTCTTTCTTCTTAATCCACTCTGCCAGTCTATGTGTTCTGATTGATGAGTTTAGGCCATTTACATTCAGGGTTATTATTGAGATATGACTTGTATTTCCTGTCATTTTAGCTTTTTGGGGGCTTTAAACTTAACTTTGTTTCTCCTTTGATTGGCTATTTCTTTAGGGTAATTCCTCCCCATGTTGTCCAACATTCTTATTTTTCATTTCTTCCTCTTGGAATATTTTGCTGAGAATGTTCTGTAGGGCAGGCTTTCTTTTTGTGAATTCTTTAAGCTTTTGTTTACCATGGAAGGATTTTATTTCATCATAAAATCTGAGGGTAAGTTCTGCTGGGTATGAGATTCTTGATTGGCATTCATTCTCTTTCAGATCATGAAATAAGTTGTTCCAGGGCCTTCTTGCTTTTAGGGTCTGGGCTGAGAAATCTGCTGATATCTGTATTGGTTTCCTCCTGTAGGTAATCTGATGTTTTTCTCTCACAGCCTTTCAAATTCTATCTTTACTTTGTTTGTTAGGTATTTTCATTATTACATGCCTTGGTGTGGATCTGTTGTAATTCTGTGCATTTGGTGTCCTGTAAGCCTCTTGTAATTGATTTTCCATCTTATTTGTCATATTCAGAAAATTATCTGATATTATTTCATTGAAAAGATTATTCATTCCCTTGGTTTGTATCTCTGTGCCTTCCTCAAGCCAAATAATTCTTAAATTTGGTCTTTTCATGATGTCCCATATTTCTTGGAGGTTCCCTTCATGATTCTTAACCATCCTCTCTGTTTGTTCGACTTTGTTTTCAAGATTAAATATTTTGTCTTCTTTGTCTGAGGTTCTGTCTTCCAAGTGATCTATCCTGTTAATTATGCTTTCTATTGAGTTTTTAACTTGGTTTATTGCTTCCTTAATTTCCTTGTTTCCATCAAGGTTTTCTGTTTTTATTTTTTCAGAACTTCTATCTCTTTATTGAAATGATTTTTTGCTTCCTGCATTTGCTCTATGAGTTGATTATCCAAAGCCTGAATTTGCTCTCTTGTCACATCATTCTCTTCCCGGATCATTTTAATTATGAACATTCTGAACTCCCTTTCTCACATTCCTTCTCCCATGCTGTCTTTGGGTTCTCTTGATATATCATCTAGGTTTGTTTGGGACACTTTCTTCCCGTGTTTTCTCATGTTGCTTTTGTATCTTCCCCTCTAGTAGTGTGAATCAGAGGGATTGCATTTTCCCTGTAAAGACTTAAAATGTCCCTGATGATTTCCAATACCTTACCTTGAAGAGATTATTATTAGCAGTACTCCATATAAACAATATGTGTCCTTAAACCATATAGAACCTATTTAGATATTAACTGCATTACAATATACAGAAATGAGTTCAAATTATCTACTGCATAATCCAAAGGTTTGCAAAAAGGACCACAATTTCAATTAGCATAAAAAGAAAATGCTGAGGGGTTTAGAATATAATGTTAAGGAGATAGGAAGTGAGTCTATAGAGGTACTACATCATAAGAATAGTGAGAGCGATATTAAAAGAAATAAGTTTTTAGTATGAGAAAAGAGAATGAGTCTCCAAGGACACTGCTATATTAGAGGGTGATAGAATGATAAGGATATTAATAGGAAAGAATAAGAAGTAGGAATGTAGCAAGTATATTAGGAATAATCATAGTATTTCTATTTAGACAAAAGAAAAAGAGAAAGAAAGTTCTGCAGTAAAATTATATTGTACTATTTGAACCTCCTATTGTTCAGTAGTCTGATGCCTGTCAGGCACTTGGTAATGCTGTGTCCTAAGAAGGGTGCTGTCCCACTGCCTCCAGGTCAGGGATAATCAATGTTTTGGGGCAAAGGTAACCTGTTGTTGTTAGATGGTCAGCAACAGCATGGATGCTGGCCTGAGACTAGACCAGGTACAAGATACAGGCCTGGGCTTGGAGCTGGATATGGTGGCTTGATGTCTTGGTGGGTATGTGTTCACAGCTGGGGCTGCCTGGGGGTCAGGCCTGAACCTGGCCCAGCAGTGGTGATTTTGGAGTGGCAGCTGGGGTCCCTTGCTCCCAGCTAGCTGCTGCCTGGTGTCAGGCCTGAGCCCAGGCCCAAGGCCGGCCTGGAAGTGTTGGTTCCTGAGTGGTTGCTGGAGTCCCGTGCTCACTGGCTGGCTGGTGCCCCAGCTCAAGCCCAGACCCACACCCAGTCGGTGATTCCAGAACAGCTGCTGGGGTCCTGCACTCCCTGGCTGGCTGGTGCCTGAGCCCAGGCCTTAGCTTGAGCCTGGTCAGTGACTCTGGAGCGGCTGCTGTGGTCCTGTGCTCACTGGCTGGTTGGTGCCTGAGCAGAGCCCAGGCCTGAGCCAGAGCAGCGATGGTGATTCCGGAATGGCTGCTGGGGTCATGCACTCACTTGCTGGCTGGTGCCTGAGTCCAGGCCCAAGCCTGAGCCTGGTCAGTGACTCTGGAGCAGCTGCTGGGGTCCCAACCTCCCAGCTGGTAGCTGCCCACTGCCAGGCCAGATCTTGGCCCTGTGGAGTTGGTTTCAGAGCGTAATTTGAATATAAAATTTGTTGAGAGCATTATTCCTGGTGTTTGAATCCTGAGCAAGTAGGAATCCACAGAGCAAGTAGGAATGTAGCCTTCCTCTAGCCTGCCATCTCAAATCCCTTGCTTGTTAGGTTTTGTTAGGCCTGATTATGGAAACAACATCTCAGCTCTTCCAGCTCCTGGTAAGAGATTATTAATTTCTATCATCTTCATGATATTCATTGACATGTTCCAGATGCTATTTATTTTGTACTTATATTTTCTTTTTTCTTTCATGGAATGAGACTTTTACCCCTAGATAGACCCAAATTCTAAAAAGGGACTTCAAACTGCAAAAGAAAATATAGATAGGTAATTGGGTTGAATCACAAAATAAAGGCCAGTTGGGGTTCAGAAAGTTGGTGGCAAACAACCTCTGAGAAATTAAAATGTTAGTGCTTCCAGAGTCCTTCCTCCACTCTTACCAAGATAACCTGCTCCTGTTCCAACCTGTTGTTAGTTCTCTCCAGCAGGTTCAACTTATGAGAGAACCAGCCCCAAGAGACCACTGATTTCCAACACCCATTTCAGCCAGGAGACTACACCTGTGTAAAATGGTTCCAGAAAGAAGGACTAATGCCTGGATGAAATGGAGAAGACCTTACTCACAACATGGACTCATTGCATCTGAGTCAAGGCAACAGAGAAATAGACAGCCCTCAAAGACCACAACCACCCTCTAAAGATAAGACTGAAAAATGTGAAGCATGACTTTTTCTCTTGCTTGGACTATATCAGGAGTAACTCCATGCCTGGTCCTTTAACTTTTTAAGATTATCAAATGGAATTAATTCCATGTTACTGTTCAGGTCATTCCCCGAAAGTACTATTATTATGGGGAGAGGGAAAAAGGGCTAATATCTAAACAAGTGGCCCCTGTCTTCATTCCCCTTCTAATGAAAATAAGTATAACTGGCTCCACAGCTATAGGGACCACTGCTCTCATTACAGGAAATCAAAATTTCAAAACTTTAACTAAACAAATAGATCTGGACTCAAGTGAATTTTAAAAACTCTGCAAGCCACTTAAAAAATTCCCTTGATTCACTTGCTGAGGTAGTTTTACAAAACAAAAGAAGGTTAAATTTGCTGTTTTTAAAACAAGGAAGATTATGTATACCCTTAGGGGAGATCTATTGTTTCTATACAAGCCACTCAGGTGTCATTCCTTATAGTTTATCTTTGATTAAAAAGACTCAAAAAAGGGAGGAAAAACTGAAAACCTAAGGCAAATTGACACCAATATCTGTTCTCTTGGTCCCCCTGGTTTGCTACTTTAATAACCAAAATGGTGGGACCTCTCATTCTAATTATGTTTGGACTTTTAATTGGGCCATTCATGATAAACTGTTTAACTAAATATATTAGAAATAAAATCCAATCTGTTAAGCTAATGGTGTTACACACCCACTACAATCACCTATAATCAATGACTTGATTATGTACATAAAACAAGTGGGGAATGTGATGGGCTGAGAGATTTGGCTCCATAGAAATGTTACAGGCCATTCTATATGGGCAATGACTAAACAGACTCACTTTTGCTCTGATTCCATGTTATGTAGGGGAAATGAGCTTCTCCCATGGGAATTCCCCACCTCTGTACCTATCAACAATTGCTTATCTTCTCCCATGGGAACACCCTGCCTCTGTTCGCATAAGCAGTCACTTATCATGACATGTTTAACAATGAAAAATGGTGATTCTTACGTGATGTAAAATTGTTCTTTTTTGATTCCTATGTTAGTAACTATTAGTAACCATTTTTTAGTTTGTACCTAGATAAGGATCATTTGACCCACTTCCCCCTTTGCTAATGATTTCATGATGTAATTTTGTAATTTCAAATCATAGCAACAGACACTTGTGATTGATATGAATTTTGGTATAAAAACCCCTGCAACCCTATAGTCAGGGCTGTTCTCCCAATAGCCATTTTGGGGAGCATTGTGTGAGACTGTCAGTCAGCTGGTTTAAAAAAGACTCTCAAATTTGGACTTCTCAGTGGTGAAAAGTCTGTTATTAAGTTACGCCCCATAATAAGGAGAGCAAAAGAAGGGAGAACTACAGTGTGCAGAGTGGAAGGGGCTGTCGTGCAGGAGTTTGGTTCAGAAGGATGTGGAGTTTTCTGGTTCATGTACGAGAATGCAAGTTTTTTCTCTTCCCAGGTTCTGTGACTGGGCCTTGGGCAACATGGTTTTCCATGAATGGACTTGCTGTCATCCTACCTGTGCTACACTTCCTGCAGTCACAGAAAGGCCATATGACAGCACAATGGCATCACAGTTGCCATGGCAACTGGAATCTCTTCAGTTTCTGGCTGCTGCAGTGGAACCTTCAAGAAAACCTCCTGACCAGATGTGCTGGGAAGAGGAAAGAGGAAGCAGGTGAGTCCCAGAAGTCTTTTGTTTGCCACAAATGTGATACTTTTCCCTTAACACAAGAAAAGGAATCGGCGTGTGTAGTGGGCATGTTCCCTGGCACTTTGAAACATCCCATGATCCCATGGCATCCAAGATATGGGAACCTGCTGAAACCTAACAGGGTGCCATACTTTCCTTGTCATCGAGGGGGCAATGGACTCATTTGGCCACAGCAGGTATCATGATTTCCTAGGATGGTAAACCCCTGCAGGGAATTGATCCCCACCAGGTGTAGTGGACTAGAGAGAGATGCCAGGGAGCCCCAGGACATGTGGGTCATCAAGTCTAGCACAGGTCATAGTGGCAAGGCCCTTTGAATACACTCCTCCTGGTCTAGACACACCCTGTACATTGCTGAGTTGGGAAACTGCCTAGGGCATCAGCAACCACTCACAATGATTTCTGATGACATTTCAGAGCACAGAAGCAAGCGGGGCAGCTCAGTGGGTTAGGTGAAATTAGAACTTAGAAAAAACACACCAACTCTTTAGTGATGCCACACCTTACCATGAATAACAGGAGACAGCTGGAAGCTGAGATTTAGTATGTCTAAGAACAAGTGAGGAGCTGCTCATGTCCCCAATGTGGAGAGGAGGGAGTTAGTCACTAAACATTTAGGATGGAGGCTAGAAAGTTCCTGGCAATCTAGGAGAGACAGTCTATGTTCACTCCACTGGCCAAGCACCACCTCCTCTGCTGTCGCCTTACAATTACAGTGCTCTCAGAAATTGTCTTGCTATGATTTTACAAGCAGCCCTTCAACTCACCCTTTGATGTAGAAACATTTCACAATGTGTCTTCACTTAAGGTGTAATTCTCCTGACCTTCATATTGCCTATCTGAATAAAGGCCTCTGGCACAATTCCAAGAACACCTTAACCATCTTGAAGATGCAGACTACAGAGCCTGGCACAAGGACCCTCCAAGAAGGTGAAATTTAGGGAAAAAGCAAGTACCTGATGAGGGCAGGATGAGCACATTGTAACAGGCCATCACACCAAATTTGAACATGCATCCCACTGAAAGGAATGGTAGAAAGGCTGAAAGCTGAGTATTCAAACAGGGAAGAGCATTTCTTATGCACTAAATGCAGAAGGGTGTTGGAGAGGAAACCAACTTCTGTGAGGGGACTCTAAAAGAGGTTGCCCTTGTGAGTGATCTCCACCAACATTCCAGGAACTTTCTTCAGCTGAAAAGGGCTATTCAAATACAGCAGGAAATAGGAGCAAGATTGTTCTGTCAGGAAGGATAGTTACTGACCACAAGTGCATTTGCTGAGGACTGAAAGGCCCTCCCCAATTCCTGATTCTTCTTTGAAGTTTACAAGGAATACCTGATTAAGAATACGCAGATTTAACTTTCCTGGCATATGACCTGGTAGGAAAGGCCTTCCTTCACCACAGCATGTACACCCAAGCACTTCATATTACTCAATTTACATATGGACCACTGAATGATGCCTCTGAAAATAAAGAGTGCAGCACAACATTGCAAATCTAAACAAAATCATCTCTGCTACAATGCAAAATGAAGACACAATATGAGTGAAATCCTAACTGGAAAAACAGAGAAACCAATGGAAGAATGAAATGTGTGGTAGGACTAAATGTAGAGGAAAAGGAGATCCTACAGCATTTCAAAATTCAATGTCCTTATTTGTAGGAATTGCGTGCATCCACACCAACTGTGTCACATAACTAATGTCTATGATTTCATTGCTTCAAGAGGATTATTTTATATAAGTTCTCTTGTGTCATCCCTGCACTAACATCAGAATTAAATAATTCTCTTTTCCTTGATAGAAATCAGAACATGCCATCCTTCGCCCAACCCTACACAACATCTCTAAAGAACACTTATCATTATTAAGAAAAGTCTGCAAAAATGTTTTATTAGTAATGGACCTGGACCTCGAGTGATACATGGAAACCAGGCTTTACATAGCCCCTGTGGCTGCTGAATGATGTCAGTGGAAATTAGTTTATTTATTCAGTGCCATTTCATACAAGTCTTTACTAAATGATGTCTATAAAAATGGAAAGCACAACAAACTGAGTCAACCCAGGGCCACATGCAGTTGTGCATTGTCTACAACTCTCGGTTTTCAAGTTGATTTTGCAATTGTGTTGCATGATGTTGAGTTGTCCAAGCCCATTTCTTTTGCAGAGAGACTGCAGATCACCCCAGAATGTTTCTCCTTCACAAACTCTAGTGCCGCTGATATTTTGAATGTCAGTCCCTGCTGAAAGGCAACAATGAAGTCCCAATATGTGCTAATCCTGAACTTCAAAAACCAAAAACCAAAAAACCAAAATGGAGAAGAATCAATGTTAGACTCCGATGAGCATTTTCATTGCCTAGAACTTTCTGATGCTGATGCAATACACTTGCCAGCATATTAATGAGACCATTACAACCTCTGCAATCTTGAGAGCTGTCTCATCTTCAGGAATACTGACTCTAAAGAAATCTAGGTCTGTGGGGAAGCACTTTTGGCTGGCACCACACTGCTTGCTGAATAGTCCTTTTTGAATGGGCTTCCAATTAGATCTGATACTTATCCTTCCCTGCTGTATTCACTTGATTGAACAGAGGAGGAAATGTTGAGATACTGGAGGATTGGCATGATCTGAAGAGGCTCCTTAAGGTAGGTAACTGCATGCTCTGCAGGCCTGACTATGTGGTATGCTTTGCAGAAAGAGCATGTCACCCCATGACAGAGCCAAATAATTTCTATCAAATTCTGTAGATCACTTTTGAGAGCAATCCAGCCAGAAACTTTGTTACAGGTCAAATCCCAAATTCTAGGGAGTCATGAGGAGACAAAGATTTAACCCCATCCCTTTAAGGAAAAAGAGAGTTATAGTTCCTCAAGGAGCAGACAATTATCCGAGGGAATCATAGAGGCTTGTGGCATTAGGAGAAGTAGGCATTTATAGGAAATATTAGATGATCTGATCTTTCAGATCAAAGGAATTTGAGGGAATATTCCAAGCCTGAATACCAATCATTTACCATCGCAAACTGCACACACCTGTCTCCTTCTTTTCATTCCTCCCAGCCTTTTCTTTGATGAAATTGTAACCATCTGGGCAAAATGCATATCCCAGCTGAGGTGGTGGATCTTGTTTTTTACCTCAGGTATGTGGGTGCTTGAAAAAGATGTTTTTTCCTGGGAAAAATCTGCTTCCCTAAATTAGGGAAGGTATGAGCAACTTGGTGAGGTACAGTCTGCAAATATGTATAGGGAATGGAAGAGGTGATGGCTCACAGACTGTATGAAACCATGAATAATAATTTCTCAGAGAAAACATAATCTGTAATCTGTTTTCAAACGTCCAGTAGATGTGTTTGCAGAAATTCCTCTCAACATTATTTGCAGTGAGATTCTTTGCAGAAAGTTCTATCCATTGAACTGTCAATCCTTCATTTGTCTGCAAAATGTGGCTACCACAGGAGAGCAAAAGAGAGGAGAGCTACAGTATGCAGAGTAGAAGGGATTGGTCTTGTTGCTGGGTCTGGGGAAACATGGGTTTCCATGAATGACTTGGTTGTCATCCTAGTTGTGCTGCACATACCGCCTGCAGTCACAGAAAGACCATATTAGAGCACAATGACATCATGGCTGCCATAGCAACCAGAATCTCTTCAGTTCCTGGCTGCTGAAGAGGAACCCTCAAGAAAAGCTCCTGTCCAACTGTGCTGGGAAGAGGGAAGATGAAGCAGATGAGTCCCAGGGGTCTACTGTTTGCCACAATTGTGATCCTAACCTCAACACAGGAGAAGAGGAATCAGGGTGTGTATTGGGTGTATCCCCTTGGGCTTTGAGACATTCTACTCCATCCAAGATAAGGGAATCTGCTGAAACCTGGCAGGTTGCCATACCGTCCATGTCCTTGAGGGGGCGATGTGCTCACTTGGCCACAGCAGCCATCATGACTTCCTGGGAATGGGAAACCTCTGCAGGCAATTGGTCCCCACCAGGTGCAGTGGATCATGGAGATATGTGGTAGTGCCCTAGGACAAGTGGGTCACCAAGTCAAGCACGGGTCACAGGGGCATGGCCCAATGAAGACACTCCTCCTGTTCTGGACTCACCCAGTACATTGCTGAGTTGGGAAACTGGCCTAGGGCCTTAGCAGCCACTGGCAATAATGACAGATGACATTTCAGAGCAGAGGAGCAGCTCGGTGGGTTAGGTGAAATTTGAACTGGAAACAACACACAAACTCTGGTGTGATGCCACACCTTACCATGAATATCCCAACAGGAGACAGCTGGAACCTGGGATTTAGGACTTCTTAGTACAGATGTAGAGGTGCTCAACTCCCCATTTTTGAGAATAGGGAGTAAATCACTAAGCCCTTAGGATGAAGGCTAGCAAGTTGCTACCTAGGCAACCTAGGAGAGACATTCTATGCTCACTCCAAGGGCCAGGCCCTGCTACCTCTGCTACTCCCCTACAATTATGGTGTACTCAATAATTGTCTTGCCATGATTTTCCAAGAGGCCCTTCAACTCAACCTTTGATGCAGAAACATCTTCACAATGTGTCTACACATAAGGTGTCAATTCCCTTGGCCTGCCTATCACCTATCTGAACAAGAGCCCTTTGGCACAATTCCAAGGACACCTTAACCAGCAGCTCAAAGATGAAGACTACAGGCTAATGTCACAGGATCTGGCATAACAAACCTCCAAAAAGGTGGAATTGAGTAATGAAACAAGTGCCCGATGAGGGCAGCATGAGCACATTGTAATAGGCCATAACAGGAAATTTGAACATGTATCTGGCTGAAAGGAATGGTAGAAAGGCTGAAATTTGTATATTCAAACAGGGAAGAGTAAAGGACATGTCCTGTCCACTAAATGCAGAAGGGCGTTGGAGAGGAAACCAACTTCTGTGAAGGGACTCTAAAAGCATTTTCCTTGTGAGTGGTCTCTCTAAACATTCCAGGAACTTTCCTCACCTACAAAGTGCTTTGCAAATACAGCAAGAAGTAGGGGCAAGATCGTTCTGTAAGCAAGGAGTGTTACTGAACATAAGTGCAATTGCTGAGGACCTACTGGCCGACCCCATATTTCTGACTCTACCCTGATGCTTAAAAGGGATACCTGATTAAGCTTATGCAGATTTAATTTTCCTGGAAAATAACCTGGTAGGACATGCCATCCTTCACCACAGCACATTCACCCAAGCACTTCAATTTACACAAGTACAAATTGTCATATGGGCCATGGAATGATGCCTATGGAAATAAACACAACACACAAATCACAAATCTAAACAAAAACATCTCTATTGATGAAACAATGAAGCCACAATATGTGTGAAATCCTAACTGGAAACACAGAGACAGCAATGGAAATATGAAAGATGTGAAAGAACTAAGTGAGCATCAAAAGGAGATCCTACAGCATTGTGAAATTCAAGTCCTTATTTGTAGGAATTGCATGCATCCACACCAATCATGCCATGTAACTTACATCTCTGATTTCATTTCTTCGATAGGATTATTTTACATAGTCTTTCTTGGATAATCCCTGCATTAACATCAGAATCAAATCATTCTCATGGTCTTGATAAAATTCAGAACATACCACCCCTCGCCCAACCCTACACAACACTTCTAAAAGCTATCCCCCCAAATTAAGAAAAATCAGCAAAAATGCTTCATTATGAGTGAACTTGGACCTCAATGATACAGGGAAGCCAGGCTTTACATAGCCCCTGTGACTGCTGAGTTATACCAGTGGAAGTCAATTTATGTATTCAGCACCAATTCATACAAGCCTTTAGTAAAAGATGCCTATAAAAATGCAAAACACAACAAGATGAGTAAAACCAGGGCCACGTGTAGCTGTGTTTTGTCTACCTCTCTTGGTTTTCAAGTTGACATTGTGGTAGTGTTGCAAAACGTTGAAGTGTAGAAGCACGCTTCTTCTGCAGAGAGGTTGCAGTGCGACATAGAAAGTTTCTCCATCAACCCTAGTGCAGGTGATATGTTGAATATCATTCCCTGATGAAAGGCAACAATGAAGACCCAATATGTGCTAAACCTGAACTTCAAAAACTGAAAAGGGAGAAGAATCAATTTTAGACCCTCATGAGCATTTTCATCTTGCAGATCTTTCTGATGCAATGCACTTTCCAGCATATTAATGACACTGTTACATCTTCTGCATTCCTCAGAGTTGTCTCATGTTCAGAAATACTGACTCTTAAGAAATATGGGTTTCTGGGGAAGCACTTTTGGCTGGCACCACAGCTACTTGCTGAACACTGTCTTTAGAATGAGCTTCCAATTAGATCTGATACTTGTACAACTGTTTTGTGTTCACTTGATTGAACAGAGGAGGAAACGAGATACTGGAGGGTTGGCTTGATCTGACGAGGCTCCTTAAAGTAGACGACTACATGTTTTGCAGGCCTGACTATGTGATATGCTTTGTAGAATAACCACCCCATAGCAGAGCCAAAGAGTTTCTATCAAATTCTGTAGATTGCTTTTGAGAACAATACAGCCAGAAAAATGTTTGCATGTCAAATTCCAATGTCTAGGGAGTCATGAGGAGACAAGGACTTATCCCTGTCCCTTTAAGAAATAAGAGAATTGGATCTCCTCTATGAGCAAACATTTATTCAAGGGAACCATGGAGGCATGTGGCAGTAGGAGAAGTAGGCGTTTGTGTGAATTATTTTATGTTCTGATCTTTGGGACAAAAGAAATTGAGGGAATCTTTCACACCTGAAAACCAAGCCCTTACCATCACAAACTGCTCACTCCTGTCTCCTTCTTGCTCCTCCTGGCCTTTTCTTTGAGGAAATTCTAGACAGCTGGGTCAAACACATATACCAATGGAGGTGCTGCATCTTGTTTTTCACCTCAAATATGTGGGTGCTTGAAAAAGTTGGTTGGCCTTGGCAAGGTCTGCTTCCCTAATTTAGGGAATGTCTCAGCAACATGGCAAGGCACAGTCTGTAAATATGTATAGGGAATGGGAAGAGGTGATGGCTCACAAGATCTATGAGCCTATGAATAATATTTGCTCAGAGAAATAATCATGCAAATTCAGTTTTCAAACTTCCAGTAGTTACATTTTCGTGGATTCCTCTCAACATTCTTTGCAGTGAGATTATTTGCAGGAAGTACTATCCATTGAACTGTCAATCCTTCATTTCTCAGAAAAATGCTGCTACCCTGGTTTTGATTCCACTCAAGAAATGCCTAACTTGTTTCCCAGAACTCCTGGGTCATGAGGGCAAAAGAGAGGAAAGCTACACTATGCAGAGAGGAAGGAGTTGACATGCGGGGTTTGGCTTGGAAGGGCATGGAGTTTTCTGTCTCGTGTTGGAGAATGCAGGTTTTTTATCTTCCCAGGGCTTGTTACTGGACCATGTGCAACTTGGGTTTCCATGAATGACTTGGCTATCATTCTAGCTGGGCTGCACATACTGCCTGCACTCACAGAAAGGCCATATGGCAGCACTATGGTGTCATGGTGGCCATGGCAACTGGAATCTCTTCAGGTTTTGGTTGCTGCAGAGGAAACTTCAAGGAAAGGTCCTTCCCAGCTGTGCTGGGAGGAGGCAGGAGGAAGCAGGTATCTTTTATTTGCCACAAATGTGATCCTAAACTCTTAGCCCAAGGGAAGAGCTGTCAGGGTGTTTGGTGGACAGCTCCCCTGGGGATTTAAGACATCTGACTCCATCCAGTATATGGGAAACTGTTGAAGCCTGACAGGCTGCCATATTTTCCATGTCCACAAGGTTGCCATGTGCTCACTTGGAAGCAGGAGGCATCATGATTTCCTGGAAATGGGTATCCTGCTGCAGGCAATTGTTCCCCACCAGGTATAGTGGACCAGGGAGACATGCAGGGGTGCCTGGGGATGTGCAAGTCCCCAACCTTAGCACAAGCCAAGAGGGCCATTGCCTACAAAGACTCTCCTCCTGGTCTGGACCTACCTGGTACATTGCTGAGTCAGGAAATTGTCCTATGGCTTTAGCAGCCACTAGTAATGATGGAAGATGATGTTGCAGAGCAGAAAAGCAGAAGGGCAGCTCGGTGGGTTAGGTGAAGTTAGAACTGGGAAACATCACACCAACGCTGGTGTAAAGCTACACCTTTCCACGAATTCCCCAACAGGAGCCAGCTGGAACCTGGGATTTAGTACTTCTAAGTACTAGTGAGGAGCTGCTGAGATCACCAATGTGGAGAGGAGGAAGGTAATCATGAAGCATTTAGGTTAGCAAGTTGTTGGCAATCTAGTAGGGACTTTTTATGTTCACTGCACCAGCCAAGCCCCACCACCTCTTCTGTTACCTTAAAATTATGGTGTACTCAGTAATTGTCTTGCTATGATTTTCCAAGGGGCCCCTCAACTCACCCTTTGATGCAGAAATACCTTCAAAATGTGTCTTCACTTAGCTGTAATTCTCTTGACCTGCCTATTGCCTGTCTGAGAAAAGGACATCTACACAATTCCAAGGACATTTTAACCAGCAGCTCAAAGATGCAGACTACAGGTCAGTGTCACAGACCCTGGCACAATGATACTCCATGGAACATGAAACTGAGGGATGAAACAAGTGCCTGATGAGGGCAGGAGGAGCACATTGTAACAGAGAATCACATGAAATTTGAACATACATCCCATTGAAAGAGAGGAATGGTAAATGACTGAAAGCTGAATATTTAAATAGAGAAGAGTAAAGGATATTCCTTGGGCACTAAATGCAGAAGTGTGTTAGAGAGGAAACCACCGTCTGTGAAGGAACTCAAAAAAAGATTGTCCTTGTGATTCATCTCCCCAAACATTCCAGAAAATTTCTTCAGTTACAAAATGTTATGAAAATTCAGCAAGAAGTAGGGGCGAGACAGTTGTCTAAGCAAGGATTGTTACTGAATATAAGTGCAATTGCTGAGGACTTATAGGCCTTCCCCAATTCCTGACTCTACCCTGAAGCTTACAAGGGATACCTGATTATAAATATGTAGATTTGGCTTTCCTGGCATATGACCTGGTAGGAAAGGCCTTCCTTCACCAAAGTACAAACACCCAAGCACTTCAAGTTACTCAAGTATAAATTTGGATATGAACCTCTGAATGATGCCTCTGGAAATAAAGAGTGCAGCACAACATCACAAATCTAAACAAAAACATCTCTGTTACAATGCAGCTATGAGGACACAAAGCATGCAAATTCCTAACGTGAAAAACAGAGAATGCAAGGGAAGTATTAAAGTTGTGATAGGACTAAGTCAGCAGGGAAAGGAGATCCTAGAGCATTTCAAAATTCCAAGTCCTTTTTTGTTGGAATTACATGCATCCACACCAATCGTGCCACACAACTAATGTCTCT